>JAVQJF010061605.1:0-51608 GCA_036023855.1 Gadopsis marmoratus
TTCACCTCTGCTTCTTTGGCTGCTTTCAACCCACATTTTAACACAGAGGAGCTGGTCTCCCTTTTTAATCCCAGCTGCCAGACTGTGCTGGACTCTGTCGCCCCCCTACAAAGACAGAAAGTCGAACAGAACACAGCAGCCATGGCTAACAGAGTCCACCCAGGAATTGAAGAGAGACTGTAGGAGAAAGGAACGAAAATGGAAAAAAACAGGTTTGCAATGTATTTGATGACATCTGGAAAAATGCAATGAATGATTATCAAAAAGCAGTTAAAGAAGCAAGAGCAGCCTTCTTCTCCAACTTAATACTAGAAAATCAGTCTAACCCCAGAATTTCATTCAAAGTTATAGATCCTGTCATCACCCCCACCGCCTGTCATTTTACTGATGCCTCACAAGAGCCGGTGTGAGACGTATTTAAACTTTTTTATTAATAAAGTAAGAGATAAGGCAACAAATTAAACCCCCAGACCATGTTTTATATGCCAGTGGGGACATTCTTAGTCATTTTAGCAGCTTTGAACCTGTATCACTGTCTTTTTTAACTGATATTATATTCCACATGAAGCCAACCATGTGCAGCCTTGATGTCATTCCTCTTTAGCAAAAGGCATTGCTCCGGGCCAATTTTAACCATGCTGTGGTCCAACCTGGACCCTTCTGATCTTAATAATTTTAGGCCAATTTCTAAAAAAACGTTTTAGAAAAATGCAACTTTTTCAACCCAACTTTTAGACAGCATGTGTCATAATAACATCTTTGAGAAATTTCAGTCTGGTTTTAGATCTTTACATAGCACAGAAATGGCACTCCTTAAAGTAACGGATGAGCTCCTTTTGGCAGCAGATAGGGGGGAGGCCACAATTTTAATACTTTTAGACCTGAGTGCTGCTTTTGACAAAGTTGATCATTTCATTTTAACTGACTGAAACCTGGGTTGGCATCAAGGACACTGCACTTCGTTGGTTTCATCCTTATTTTCTAGAGAGAACCTATTCGGTCACCATAGGTAATTACTCATCGTCTACAACTCATATTACCTGTGGTGTACCACAAGGTTACATTTTCTGTCTCAATTTATTCTCTATCTACATGCTTCCACTTGGTCAAATCATCCAACGTTATAATGTCTCTGTCCTTTGCTACGCAGGCAACACACAGATATACCTTCCCCTGGGACACGGTGACCCTATACAGCTGATGTCAACTGTTGGATGGCACAAAACTTTCTTCAACTCAATAGTTCAAAATCAGAAATCATATTGATCAACCCCACGAACCCTCTCTGTCTTGATAGTGGCCTTGGTTCATTATCACCTAATGTGAAAACCCTTGCCAGAAATTTGGGAGTTGTGTTTGACTCAGATCTATGTTTGGCTCCACAGATCAACGTCCAGTCCTGCTTTTATCAAATAAGAACCATCTCCAGAATCAAACCAATGCTTTCACACTCTGGCCTAGAAAAAGTAATTCATGCACTAGTTTTCTTGAGACTAGACTACTGTAACTCCCTCCTTTCTGGCATAAACCAAAAGTTACTCTCTCGCCTCCTACTAGTTCAGAATGCAGCAGCTCGGCTTCTAACTGGTTTTAACAGACAACATCACATCACCCCGATCCTGGCTTCTCTCCATTGGCTCCACATCCGATTTAGAATTGATTTTAAGATTTTACTGATCACAAACTGTGTAAGGCACTCCTGGGTCTGGCACCAGGCTATATAGTAGAAATGCTAACCCCATACGAGCCAATTTTGAAGCCTTAGATCCTCAGGTGGGGCCCTTCTGGTCGTTCCAAAGTCGAGGCGTAAATCTAAAGGTCGCAGTGCTTTTGCCATCAGCGTCCCTCGACTGTAGAACGACCTGCCTGATGAGATAAGCCTCGCAGAATCAGTGACCCCTTCTATAAACACATTTTTATGGACTTGGTTTCGTGTGATGCCGTCTTTATATTGTATTTTTATTGTCTTTTTATCGCATTTATTCGATTTAGTTATTTTATGTTTTTTGTATTAATCTTTTATCTTTCTTTTGTTTGCTTTTATATTTTAATGCTTTCTGTTTTATTGCGTTCTGAGTATTCTGTTGTTACCGTCTCTGTCAACTTTGTAAACTCTGTTTTTTAGAGGTGCTATATAAATAATTTTATTATTATTATTATATAAGATGACTAGCCCTGTCCCTCCATACCAGTTGGTGGCGGTAATGCACCATAACGTTGTTTGCCAACCGCAAAAGAAAATCCCAAGAAGAAGAAAAAGAAGAAGAAGAAGAAGAAGAAGAAGAAGAAGAAGAAGAAGAGGATGAAGAAGAATAGCCTTGTCCGTTGACGACAGTCAACCTGCAGAGGGCAGCACTGCACCGTATGTGCTTTGTTTGCGTCCAGTCAATCGGAAGCCGGAAGTTCGTCACCAGCTGGCGACCGCTGCCATTTTGACGACAAGAGTGAAGAGTGAAGAGTGAAGAGCTGGGAAGCTGCGTGTTTGTTGTTCAGCGGTTAGATTGACACATAAAGCTATTTCACCATGGCTATGCAAGCAGCAAAACGCGCTAATGTAAGTTTGAGCGAGTAATATGGTGTTTTCTGTGATTAATATAACTTATAATATAGCTTGGTTAGGGCTAGAAGCTAGCGTCACCAAGCGTTAGCTTACTGTTAGCATAATTGAAAACAAATCGCACTGCCTGTGTTAAAACCTTCCGCATTCTTGCTTTTTATTGACACGGCTTTTGATAACCAATTCAACACATCTGATTATTTAGGGGACGTATTTGGGACCATCTGTGGTCTTAGTTTGTTTCTGTAATGTGGCAACATGTACCGTTGCCTGAAAGTTGATACGGTGTTAGCTGAAGCTGGTTAAATTCATATGGGCCCCTGGGAAATTAAAATGATGACTAAAATGGATTTGGTGGCCAAGAAGATAACGTAATCGGTGGTCATTTCACAAACAAACAAGACGCATAGCTAAAGGAAAATGTAGTTGGTTGCCATTAGATCAAGCACTGAACGTACATGTGTGGCAAAAGCTAGTGTTTTTAATTGGAATTGCCTTCGCGTCTTGTAGGCTGTTGTAGGTTTATTGCATCCTCGTTGACTTCTCTGTGGTTTTTCACCCATTATCTAAAAAGTTGTCTTGTTTTCTTTCTTGCTCCGTGCTGCAGATACGGTTACCTCCTGAGGTCAACAGAATCCTGTACGTCAGGAACCTTCCCTACAAGATCACAGCAGAGGAAATGTATGATATCTTTGGGAAATATGGACCCATACGTCAAATCAGAACGTAAGTGTTTATACATTGCAGGTTATTCATTGCAGGCGTTTGGCCGTGAGACATGCAATTGTTATAGTGACTCCCGAGCATCCTAAAGCTTAAATAGATGCAAAACTAGGAATCATTCTTTGGAGGTACGTGTTCATGCTGCTGAGATTGGTGCGTCAGGTACACATTGAAAACATTTTCTGTACTGAAAAGGTCAGATAGATGTGAATCGCACACATTTGTAGATCAGCAAGGATGAAATCAGTATAGCCCACATTTACATATAATGTCCTGCGTGAAATAGATTCTTAACTTTCCTCCAAACACCTGTGGGACTATGACGGTCACTGTCTGAGTAGTCACTTCCTGTGTGTTGTATTCTTATCGCTCCACAGAGGGAACACGCCCGAATCAAGAGGAACAGCCTATGTGGTTTATGAAGACATCTTTGATGCCAAGAACGCCTGTGACCATCTGTCAGGCTTTAATGTCTGCAACCGTTACCTGGTGGTCCTCTACTACAATGCAAACAGAGTATGTATGAGCATCACTGTGTCTGTAGGCGTTGTCTGGTCAAAGGGCAATCACACATAATAATGCACACAAAATGCTTTAGTAAATATCAAACAAGAACGTAGTTTTGGGAATTGAAACACATTGTTTGGTTTTTAATCTTAAAAAATATGAACATGTATCTTATTACATTTTTTTACTTTCATTGCAGGCTTTCCAGAAGATGGACACAAAGAAGAAAGAGGAACAGCTGAAGCTTCTAAAAGAGAAATACGGAATCAACACAGACCCTCCGAAGTAGTGTTCTGGAAATCCCATCCAGCATCACCCCTTTCACCTCCATGTCCACAATCTGTTCATTCTTTTCAATCTTTTTCTTTTTGTACAAGCCTTACATTCCAGCAGGTTTATGCTGGTAATGATTTACTCTTGCATTTGTCGAAAATAAACTTGTTTAAAAATCTTTTGTCGAAATGATGGGATAGATTGTTTTTGTTTTATTGTTTCCATCATCAAATACATGTGAACACTGGTTTGACTGGCAGGATGTGAGTTACCATCAGGGCAGGATAGAATGCGGTTTTCTCAAAAGTCAGATTGATTTTCAGAAGAGGAGGTTTTGGTTGGTGTTCCCGTCAAAGTGCAGACAAACTTCTCGGCAAGAAACACGTTATTTGCCAGGATTTAGATGGTGACTTTCTCCCTTTTTATGTACTGCAGATGTAACAAAGTGGACGTGCTGTCCTCTGTGTGAACCCATTCAGATCAATAGACAGGGGTTACGGGGGCCTCCTGGGTTTTGGTTTGCCTGAAGCTTCAAACAGCTTGTGATGATGAAGACCTTGGGGTTTTAGTTTGGTGTTTGCTGTATATGTGTGAGGACACAAGGCTCCAAGTAAGTCCTGTAATCAAGTGATAGAGTGACACTCATGGGTAGACATTGCAGTCTCAGTCATTTCCACTGAAAAGTGTTTCTGTAAGTGTAGAAAATAGTTACTGCATTCCCACTCATCACTGCCAAGGTAAATCCCCCTGATAAACAAACATCAAATCATGTTTCCATAGGACAAATAAAATAAACCCTTTTATATGCCATTAAAAACCAACTGTTTCAACAGTGACATCTGGTGGTTGTACAGGGGCGCTATTTAAGAAATATGTGTCCTCGGGTATGCAGTGCACCAGTACAACCGAAACCTTTCAATACTGGAGTGTTCTCATTTATCTCTTGCACTGAGACCTCAAAAAAGAAAGGACACATGACGCCCCTCTTTAGGTGGTAAACAAAAGGCCTGACCCAAAAACACCAAACTGGATATTTAGCAGCGCTGTGTGGTTTAGTGCAGCAGTTCACAGAGTTTAATCCTGACGTCCTTGCTGACATTAGGTTGTCATTTTGCGAGGTGTCCTGCTGAAGTATTCACAGGAAAAACCTTTGGACACAGTCACAAATCCTGTACTTGTTAAAAATGAACTACAAATAAAGGGCCTGCGTTGAAAGCGTTACTTAAATATAAGTGCAGAGGTTATTCTCAGCAAAATTTACCTGAAGGATCAAAAGTAAAGCTGACACGTTATAGTTCCAGCTTCTCAATCTTGACGATTTGCTGATTTTCTTTGTATTACATGATAGTAACCTGTATGTCTTTGACATTTGAAAACTTCACACTGGGCTTCAGGAAATTGTGATGGACTCGTTGTACCATTCTGACATTTTTAAGTACTCATTAGACATAAAAGTGGCCCCTGTGAGTGCTATATTATTATGTTTATGTGTTATATGAATGGATTAACCTAAACGGATGCATTCATGTTCAAGAAGCACTTTCATGTTGTAGGTGGTTGACACTTGACAAAATCGACCTAAATATTTAAAATTCAATTGCATGAAACAATCATTGTTATAATATCCGCTGTTATGTGTTACTTAACGTCTACTTTAAAATCAATTGAAATCAACACATTTGGAACGTGACGGGTGGTGCATTTCTGCTAATCTGGTAGGGATTCGAGAGCTCGGGAACAACTGGCCTGGGTGTAGTTCTACGTCTGATGTTTCTTGAGAAGGTGGTGTGTTGAGTCACCAGACCAGACAAGCGCCCATAGAGTTCCTTTTATTAGATTAAATCACAACACAGGGAGTAGTGCAGCCATGTCGTCAGGGACACAATACATGCTACAAAAGAATCCTTGTACACGGTTGCCTTTGCTTACATTTGGTATCTTGAATGCAGTAATAGTAATAACATAGCTGGAATTAGAAACATTATCTGGCCAAAGATGTTCATGTAAAGAAGTTCAGATTACAAACTGACAGGGGACAAGCCACACTGCTGAGTGATGACGATGGACCGGTATGCTAGATCTTTATTGCATTACTGTATTTCTTATCGTATTTAGCCTCCTTTAGCTCTTAGAACACTGGTAGTATTAATGCAGGTTGGAACATGTCTGTGGCGCTTTCAGACAACTTATTTAAAGATACAAGTGGGCTTGCACGCTATTGGGCTGCCAAATCATGTTGAGGAGGTGCCACACTTCACTGAACCTCTCTACATTTAGAATGCATCAGTATGTGTGAGGGAGGGAGGGGGGGGGGGAGTAAAAAAGTACAAAAAGGTTGACTGATTTTTAAGAGAGAAATACTTCAAGGGTTGGGGAGGGCGAATTGTCCAACCAACTAAACACATGGCTTTACAGTAAGGGCTGTCCTCTAGTAGTTAGTGTCTAATGAAACACCATTCACTGCTCCTCCTGAAAAAGACAAACAAGAAAGTTAAAATGCTGCGCGGGCCTTACTTCTCCTCTTTAACGCTCAGAGAGTCTTAAAAACCTCCTCTGTATTCAGTGTATTGATATGCGACCTGCGGGCTAATTGGAAAAACGTGGCTGCGATGGTGACACGTAGGTCATAGCTAAGTTTGATAACAATGTTCTCCAACTATAGATGAATGCTTAGTTCTTTTTTTCCCGCTTGTCTAATTGAACTCCAGCTAAGAGAAGCCTCGTTCATTCTCCAGGGGGGAATCCTAATGTAAATGCTTGATCTCACCGCAAAAATGTATCAATTTATCTCTTTTGTTTTCTCTCTTTTTTTTAAAAATCTCTGATACTGGTTCAAAATGATGGATTCCACCACATTCGACATCTGCTAATTTGTAATGAGATAGGATGTTTAAATGCACAGGGGCAGGGATTTAGTTCTTAACAACATGTACTACAGCTAATCTACAAGGAAACATGCTCCCACAGTTAAAGCAGTCAAAAGAAGACGTCTCGACAGATCACGAAAATCACATCCCATATGACAATACGTGTAGAAGGACCTACTGCAATATGATTTTTTCTCCCTATTCAGTGTCACCGCGCTGCTTTGATAAGGCTTTCTGTCTTCGATTACAGGATGCAAAATGAGGAGATTTTTAAGGCAGAACCTAAAGGCATGCAAATTAACTACATTTACATTTTCTTTTACTGACAGTACAAGCTTGTTTTGGAAGGAAAAGTTGGACAAATGCTAATCCATCCCTTCTAGAGCTAATATTAGAGACGATGGATAGAGTGTCTTATTGGAGGCAGATACATTATAATAGGAATTTGGTTCGGTTGACATTACTCAATATTATGAAACACGTACAGCTAGCGTCAGTAAACTTGGAACAATAAATAGAGTAGCGGTAAATTCAACGTAGCACATCACTGATGCGCAAGCTCCAGTAGAATGAAACTGTATGGAAAATACTTTGCACACTTCACATTTTGGCAGTTGATCTTTAAATAATTTAAATATATATTCATATTTATATATCTATATATATTATTTGTGCAAGTGTTCATATGTAGTGAGAGATGTGTGTGTGTGTGTGTGTGTGGTGTGTGTCTGTGTATGTGCTGTGAGTGTGTGTTTGTGGTATGAGTGTGCACCCGCACACTGTTGTATGTTGTGTGTGTGTGTGTGTGTGTGTGTGTGTGTGTGTAGATCTTTTTATAGCAAATAACATTCTCATGCACACGAGTGTTTCAAACACAAGAAGCAGATCCATTGAAAGGTAGTCCAAGCATTTTTTTTCTCAGTGGAAATAGCTGCAAACTGAATGGAACATGAAATTCTTTCTGTGCAGTCCTTGGCGACTGGTGGAGCGCTCCGCTCGCCCTCCGGCCTATTTCTGGAGGTCACACTGCAGCAGTAGTACGATGGACGGATCGCTCTTGGCCGCCTCTTTGAACTCCTCCAGCGAGATCTGGTCGTCGTTGTTCTTATCCATCTTGGAGAAGATCCTGTCCACCCTCTGCTCGGGCGTCAGGCCGTCCTCGTTCATTTTCATCATGATCACCGTGCCCACCATCTTGTAGATCGCCTGCAGGGGGAGAAAGAGAGCAGCGGATTTTTAGAAGAGAGGCGGTACTACAAGTCTCAAAATGCACCCACGTTTCCTTCACATGTATCTTTTCCTGAGAGGCGCAAGGAAGAGGCGCGAGGAAAGAGGAAACATGTTGGTGTGATGAAAGGCGTCCTTTCCTCTGTCAGTTTCTGATGACAGCAGCACAGATGGAGCACAGCTGGATGAGCTGCCGACTGGCTTCAACAACTCTGTGGCGTCTTTCGATGCCTTGGAGTCTGTATTTGCACAGAAAATGTGATGTGCTGTCCAAATAACAGTAAGGGCGCACAGGAACGCTATAAGCTTTTCTTGTTTTTTCTCTCCCACATGACAAAACAAAATATGAAAGAGGAAAGATCTCTGCAAGCATCCACACATGTATGAACAAACCTCAGATCCTCTCATCTGTACACTGCAAATATATATATATACTGTATAAAAAGTATATATACAATGTACTCCCTGCCTGCTAGCATCTTACACCCCCCATTATGTGCTGGATTGTTTCAGGGGCATCTTTGCACAGCCTGCACCTGGGCTCCTGCCTGGTGTGGTGGAGCCCAGCCTCTTGAGCTCAGAGCCGGTTCCTGTGCTGCCACGATCAGTTCCTCTGTGCTGTCTTTCAGTCCAACCTTTTCCAGCCACTGGTAGGATTTCGCGATATTGTTGTTATTGGGGCTTGGTAGCCAATCTCAGGGGATGATGATGATGATGATGATATCTCCCCCCAGACATTTTGTCCCGGCTCCCCCTTGCGGTAGCATTCTTGTACCTCTTCAATCTCTAGGTGTGATAGCAGTTGCCGCTTTCTTTATTTTCTATCCTTGTCCATGAATGTCTCACTCTTGTTCCAGTAGCCCATTCTCATCAGGTTTCCCTGCTTCCCCATCACCTGATGTGGACCTTGTTTAAACAGGCGCCATCAGAGAAGGCGTGACTCCTGTATTCTGACGACTCATTAGATATGAGGTAGGCAGGCTAAGGTTAAGGGCCGTGCCTAAGGCCCCTGACTGGGGGTCGAACCCCTGACGTCCCGTACCAGAGTCAGTGGTGTTCACGGGGACACTGACTGACACTGATCACGCTGACTGTCTTACTACTACTGCTGCTGATATTATTTTTTTTAACAGTAGATGGCGTGTTGAGACATTTTCAACCCACGAAATGCAGATTTTTATAAATTTAGTAAGAAATATCAATATTAACAGCAGCAAAGACGTGTTTCATCACAGTACATTCATACATTTACTTTACAGCTCAAAAAACACGTTGAAGTGTGCAGTAACCTCTTTAAAGAGAGAAAATTCACTGCACTGATTCCCTTTCTTAGAGTTAGATGAGCAGATTGATACCACTCTCACATCTGTACGCTAAATATGCTGGCAGGTGGATTATCTTGTTTTTACCTTCTAGGCTTGCTGTTTACCCTGTTTGCAGTGTTTATGCTATGCTAAGCTAAGCTAACTGTCTCCTCGCTGCAGCTTCATAGAGATTGGAATCAATTATCTCATCTAACTCTTAACAAGAAAGGCAATAACATCATTTGCTCCTTTAAAAAATACCTATACTTGTTATAAATTAAAACTGCATTTCCAATAAATGCACCAATGCTACTTAATCGTAAACAGTTCAGGACATATCAAAAAATATCAAGATTACTTTTAACTTGAGTATAAGGACTCGATTGCACTGTGGCTGTAAAAAACAATTTTAAAAGTCTATTAGCTCCCTTAAAATATTATTCCAAGATTATTCTTTGCTGCGATACCTCGATGATCTCCAGCATCTCCACCCGTGTGATCTTGCCATCTCCGTCCAGGTCGTACATGTTGAAGGCCCAGTTGAGTTTCTGCTCAAAGCTGCCTCGTGATGTGATGGACAACGCGCAGATGAACTCTCTGAAGTCGATGGTGCCGTCGCTGTTCTTGTCGAACGTCCTGAAGGCGTGCTGGGCAAACTTGGACGCGTCGCCGTAAGGGAAGAACTGGAATGAAAACAGAATCGGAGGAGGAGATTATAAGCATGAGTGTAGTTTGTGTTTTTCTATGATCACGTCTTCAAAAGATCGCTCGTTTTAATAATAAATAAAGCCTTGCTGAAGGACACTTTGCCAGCAGTTTTGGGTCAGTAAAACCCATCTCCCACTCTGCTACTCTAAAGGGACGCTAAAATAAGAACCTTTCACTGAGCCGTGACGCAAACACCACCCAAAAGGAAGATCAATACTCAGTGATTCATTAGAGCCTCAGATTTCTGGTGTGGCAAAGAAATGCAGATCATGTTTCACATATAAATCCTTAGTAAAAATGAGTTTTGTGCGGTAGTTTGCAATAAAAGGGCAGATTAATGGAAACAGATGGTGTTATTTGGGAACATAATGACTGATTTGCATTGAAAACCAATGGACATTCATTACCTGCAGTAATTACCTATTTTCATCCGGCGCAATGAAGCTCTACCTTTGCAAATGTTATAATTGGTCTGTGCATCCATGTATATGGTTGCATAACCATCCGTACTGCAAGGTGGATAACAGAAGTCTTTGCCTTATAGTTTAAAGTTACTTTGGGAAAACTGTCACTTCAAACGGTCTACAGCCTCTCCATTGTAGTCTTTATTGATCCCTGAGTCGAAGTCTATTCCTTTAGGCCACTACACAGAAAGGTCAGGGTCACTGACGCACAGCAGCCAGGAGCTGGTAGAGCCATTCATTGCCTCTGAAAAACACACTTTCACACACCGATTGAGTTCTGACACGTGAGTCCTCCAGATATAGGATGTCCTGCCTCACAACTTCACTTTGCAGTCATATCCTGCTGTGTCCACGTCAGTGATCATGAGGGTATCATTCATTTTACTTTTTTGATATGAACTAGTAGAATCGACTCTTAATTCGTTAATTTTGTCCGCTAACGCGCATGAGTTTCACGTGACAGCTACACAGGCTCAGTATTGGACAGAAATTAGTACCCCCCCCCTTCCCGAAAGAAATTAACAAATGACTAGAGTAGACTGAAAAGAGCAGTTCATTTTACTTAACAGATTAAAGAACTAAGTCACTAAAATGAACTGGTTATCCCATCGCTAGACGGCATGCAGATCTGAAGTGCGATAATTTTATATCCCTTCAAAACTGTGTAAAATGTTTTCTGACAGCAGCTTCATGAGTGTCACCTTGAGGCCAAATAAACTCTTAGCTTTAATGGGTCCTGTGGGTCTTAGCAGCCCATATTGTCACTGAGTTACAATCAAATTTAATTTGGATGAGTTATAGTCACTTTGGTGAACCCTTTGCTTTTCATCTAGCACCATCATCTGGTCAAAAACACTTTGGTCTTTGACCTAATACCTGCAAAACTAACGACGTTACCTGCTTAACATCATTTGGCGCATGCTGACGTAAGCATCAGCCTCCAGTTAGCTAAAACTATTTTTAATTCAAGTCAAGTTCACAAGTTTTGCCAAGTATACCAAATACTCAAGATAAAATACATTTTCCATAATCCAGGTAACAACTGTCAGAGATTTCACAGAAGAACAGTGAAAAAAGGTGGAAGAGGTAAAATACTGTAAGTACATTTGGAAGGATGTTGCAAATATGGATTGTACTTGACCTTAATCTGTTGTTAATCTGTTTAACAACTCTACTGCATATAATTTACTAAACACTATGGATCAGCTCTGTTCTTGGTATTGGCTTAAATGTAAATCCCCTCTGCGTGTCGGCAGTCCAAGTCATCCATGTCATCACTGGATCCCTGAACTACATGTACGCAAGGTCAAAGGTTAATGCTGTAACTCTGTGGATGACCGCTGAACCCCTGCACCGGCTCGTCATCTACTGCAGACCGTGAACCCTGTGGTTAGTTGCAAGAAGCCGAGCGATTCATTAGATATAACCTTCCACTTGACTCTCTGGTAAAAACTCTTAGAGCTGATGGGTAATCCAAGCTGCTCTCTGAGGACTTGTGCAAACAAAAGAGAGCTGGTGTTGCAGAAGCGGCCTTCGCCAAGGAAATGGAACACACTGGAAGAGATATTCCATTCTGTTTAGTAGTGTATTATGTATATTTTTGCTGCTGAATTCACAAAAATAACTCAGTCATGCTTGGATGTACATAAACTATAAATACAACATCTTTATGGAAGGCAGAAGCAATGGAATCACTGAAAAAAAAAAGAGTCAGAATTTTGTGTTACTGGCTTTTTCACGCTACAAGCATGAATAATGATGAATCAACTCAGAAGAACTGATGTACCTTCCTTCACACTTTAATATTCATCTGTCAGCAAATGTCATCAGATCCTCCTTGTACTGACATTTTGCAGGACTAAATTATGAAAGGTTGTGTACTTTTCTGAAGAAAATCATGTTCTATGAGTAAGACAGGCTTCAAAAAATAGATTTAAATCTGCAATAAGTTGTTTATATGGCCACTTGGGCGCAGCGGAAACAAGTTGTGAACAAAAACACTGACATATCATCACCTTTTAAATTAATCTGGTGAACTTATTAGCAAACTGTTGACTGATTTTACATACTCATAAGTTACAGAGCAACATTATCATTCTGTCTCTTTTAGCTCTGTTTTTGGTCTCCACCAACTCCTGAGGAAAATATCTGGCTGTTCAGCTGCTAAATGCTCCACTTTGTCCACCAGCTAGTTGCTAACTTTGTCAGACTGCTATCAAGTGCTGGACAGATGCAGGTACACAAGAACAGGTGGTTATTAGAGCTTTTTTGTTGCCTGCTGCAAACAAACAACTAGAGCAGTGAGAGTGAATCAAAATTCACTGGCTGTAAAACCAAAACACTGGTATTAAAGATGCTAAAAATGTCAGTAGAGATGAGGGGCAACTGTGGAGTCAGGTGATTATTATCAATGGTTTCATCAAAACATTACATTAACATTAGCCGTTTCATCCATTATTGAATTAAGGAATCAGAGGCACGTGTACTTTTCTTTCAGGCGGCACACACTGTGTCCTTGCCCGTGTGCATAGCAGATACACATACAGAGGAACTGTCTGCAGTCACAATGGGGGGGGGGGGGTGAGGCCATGAATCCTAAGGTGGGAGGTGAGAGTGCAGTGGTTGGGCGATAAAAAGGAGAGAGGACGGAGGGAATGAAAGGAACAGAGAGAATAACTAAGACAGGGTTGGAGAGTGAGAATCAGTTCGGTTCGCAAAACTGCCGTTCTGCAATAAGGTCCCACCCATGTAATTTTTACTGCAGTAGCAAGCCGATCAGACTGCAGTGAGAGGTAAGAGACGGAGGGTGGAGAAGGCAAACTAATTTGAGGAAGGAAGCCCCCCTCGGGCCAGGGGGGCTGTGCAAAGCTGCCAGCACGAACAGGACGCCGCCTGACGCTCCCTGCACAAATGCGACGTGGCTTCCTTCCCGCGAGCGCTTCCTCCTGCCCCCGTATGGCCCCCGCCGAGGAACAGGAGGAAGGCATGCGGATGGACGAGACGGCGCGGGAGGGAGGAGTTGAGGGGAGGGGGGATGGTGAGGGAAAATGAGAGGGAGGAGGAAAGGTGTCAGGGAAGTGATGCGGGGAGAGACGATGATGGGATGGAGGGAGGGAGGGGGAGCGAAAGCCACTGCGGCTCCTCGACAATCTGGCAAGTTATGAAACACTTTGTTATGTAAAAACGGAGGAGAAGAAAGAAAGAAAGTGGGACAGGGTGATGAGACTGTGAGATTCCTCCATCTGAGTTTCTTTGGTTCGCCTTATCTGTCTTCGTCACACGTAGAAGCATTGTCAGACGTCAGAGACACCTTCACGGCACGCAATTACCAATGTGACCCAGCCAGGACTTGAAGCGACTGTTTCCTCACCTTTACAGCTACGGTTATTTGACTGTTAACAATTCCATTAAGTCTTATTTCTCTCCTGATTTGGCACCCAACTGCCGTTATGGCTGTTTGATGTCGGCCATCAAAGGACAGGCTGAATGCCAGACGGTTTCTGTCCACTCAGGGAAGAGCCAGGCGGACAGGCACAGCTGGCTTAATAAAGGCTAATGTTGTCATGCTTGTGTGTGCCAGTGAGTGTGCGGCGTGGCCTATTCTGTCAAACGGATACCCCACCCAAACACCCGACCTCCACACACACACACACACACACACGCACGCACACGCACAACCCAAAGCATGCTGCTGTTAAATGGAACATTAAAGCCTCCATAATCAGCCTGCAAGCTGGCACTGGTGCTGACCCAAAAACTGGGTGAGGGAAAGCCAGAGAGAGGGGGGGTGGGAAAATAAAGGAAAGAGCGAGAGAAGGGAAAGAGTGAGAGAAATAGCGCGGAATAGGAAGACGTGCTTGACGGGTCACTCTTCAGTGACAAGAACAGTGACGGGCTGCAAGATCATGGAACGGATGAATAATACAGCTCAAAACACTGAAACATCACAGCGAAGTGATTCAGCAGCAGCCCTCAAACGAGAAGGCGACAAATGACTTGCGTTTGAAAATAACTTCAGAGTTAGGTAACAGCGACGTTCGGTCCAGAAAGGCTCGTGTTCAGTTGCCTTGCCCGCGCTGCCAGCTCTCCAGATAACAGCTAAGCTGGACGGACATCTTGTGGCTTAAGAGCTTCCAGCGATGAGCTCGCGAGGGTCAAGATTTAAATGCGACGAAGATTTATTTACTATATTGCACATTCTGTTGCAGTTTGGGGAGCAGCAGATTGCTTGTAAGTGGATTACCGTTATCTGAGTACAAAAAAATAATAATTAAAAAATGGTAAATGTAAGCTGATCTGAGGCAAGTAGTTTGGGGATCTTTCTGGCTCTCTGCAGCATCTCCTCGCCCACTGAGACACCCTGCTGCCATAAAGCAATATGAATTTGGACCATTAACAAAGATTTACTTTCACTGTCTCATTTGACCTGTTGATTGTTTTTATCAGTTCATTCATTTGTCATTTAGTTATAAAATGCCAACGTCACAACTTGGCATAGCCGTAAGATTTAAAAGTGTTATTTGAAGCAGCGGCCAGAACCTCTTAAATCTTCAGTCAAGCTCCACTTCATGGTCTTCCTAATGGAGACACCTAGTTTTCTTTTGCCAAACTTCTGTTTCCAATGTGAAGAATGAGCTTTATTACATAATGAGACAGAAGCAAACTTATCTTAGTTGTTTTTAAAGCCGCAACCAGTTGAACAAATGCATGAAAGCAATAACGTTGGGTGGCGCAAATATGCCTGGAGTAGCTACTCTGTCAGGAACGCAACAGAAGAGGAGACATTTGTGTGTCTGTTATGGCCTGGGAGGATTCAGAAGGCGACACTCAACAACGACATCGATACCACGGAGCTCTACCGCACTGGCTCCAAATTATGTCACCAGCGCAAGATGGCAGCTCCCGGCTATCCGGAATATTTTTGGCTTCATTTTTGTACAGTGGGAGGAAGTGGAGACGCGTCGGCGTCTTTATATACACAGTCTATGGTGGGCACACAATTCAATTGCCACACGGGAAAAGTGCAAAAAAACAACACCAATGACAACTACTAAACAGAAAGTCTAATAAATGCCTGGAATAAGTAGCATCCAAAATGGTATTTGGTATTATCATTAACTTATAACTGTAATGTTTTGTTCCACTGATTCTACCTTGATCAAATCATATATTGATAAAGACCCACAGCTTCATTCGTATATATGCCTGCTGCAGTTAATCCCACCTGACAAAGCCAATAGACAGGAACGCTGACAAGCTGCCAAAACAGTCCTCTCCCTGTCCACACTATCTCCCAGAAGATGACCCAATGGGTGATCATTCATGCACTTGCTGTCCCATAATGCCTGCCCTGGACCGCTGCCATGGCGATGTCATGCTCTTGTTGTGTACCTCTATTTTCCACTGACAGTGTCTGATTCCACATCTATCTGCCCCCATATCATTCTGTTCTCTCCTTGCTGCTTCCATGGTCCAGAGACACATGCTAACATGACACACACTTTTGGGAGCCTCGGAGCTCATATGTGCTCGGGCTCCCTCTCCCTGAGCTATTTGGATGGTTCAATATCGTTTTTTACCCCATGTTGCCCCACTGTTTTCGTTACCTGCAGGACTAGTGCCAAAAGAGACATGAATCCCTCAGTGTAACTGCTCAGTGTCCACCTTAACTGGAGCACCAGAGAAGAGAATAAAATAGAATACAATAGATCTGAGCTGCACATCTACTAAGAATTTATGGTCTAAAGCCTATTGATATTTCCACGCAGCTTCCATGAAGGTCATCCCTCCTCGCTCGAGGGTTCCACAGGCTCTGCCTCTAATGTCATCAACGATATGTAGCAGGTTTGCCATTGGCTATTCATCTCCCCAGCATACACGCACAGGTTTTAGAGGTCAGGCGGAGTAATTTGTCCTTCAAAGCACTTGAGGGCTGTATTTTCCCGTTAGCGACGCACTCAGAATTGAGGCTTTAGCTTTGACTTGTTTCTCATGGTTTCCGTCATTACACTGTGGCACCAGAGGGCTGTGTATATAAGGCCTTGTGTTTCGCGAACCCCTTTGCTAACATTGTCGCATGCAGTCAAGCCTGTATATGGAGAAACGCACATTACAGGACCTTGGCTTGGCAGCACTGGCTGTCGCTGCATATGGCTGTTTGCATTGAATTGCAAAGCATCGCTTAGATCGCTTCTTCACTGAGCAGAACGCAATAGCTTGAGAAGGGAAAAGAGAGAGAGAGAGAGAGAGAGAGGGAATATATGCATGATCCATCGCTGGGGTATTTGCAGTGTGCATGTGTATGTCTGCGTGAGAGACAGGGCCTGCGTGAACTCTTATATCAGCCCTCGGTAACATGCCAGGCAGCAACAGACACTTAGCTAGCGCGCTGTTGTAGATGCTACTTCTTCCAAGTCTTCAGGACTAGATAGGAAACGCACACACACACACTCAAGCCCCTCTGCTCTGTAAAAAGCAGTTGTAATCATCCTCTTGTTACTCTAAGATGGGTGTCTGCTGTGATATCAGCACCACATCTAAAAAAAGTTAGCGGTAATTTATCCCTGAGAATACTTTAACACAACAACATAATCCCGAAATTTCCATTCAGTCAAGCCCCATTTTTTTATATCATTTGTGGTCTGCAGTTTATCTGCAGTAGCCATTAGTGTGTTCACGTTCTGTGATTATTCTGCCTTTTCCGCGCTGGAGTGAAATTGCTTTCACATGCGCAAGGGATTCACAGGAAATGATGCATGTATACAATCCAATCTCACTGATGGAGCTATATTAAGGTACAGCTAATGCTAACCCACATTCCCTGCTGCCGCTGCATCACATTAAAAGCACTGAAACGGCAAAGCACAGGGGCGGCTTTAATTCTGAACCAGCCACAGGAAATGTGATTGTTACATCAAAAATACATCGAGGAGCAGACACAGTGAGCTGCAGGTGACAGGCTGCACATCGCCAACTCCTCAGCAAGGTAACCAACTTTACCGCGACCTGCTGCTGTGTGGAAAGCTACTCATGCTGTGTGGAGCGTGAAATCAGATTGCTGTTGCTCATGGTATGATGGAAACAGAAAGACTATAAACAGATACACCAGTTGCTCTATTTCTAGAGTAGCTGCCCAATGAGTATTTGCTGCAGTGTTAAACTGTACTTGCGGGGTGTCGCCGGCGGTGTGTGTATAGGTACGAATACATTTCTTTAATACGTGAGGGGTGTTCAGTTGCACTTTGAATGATCTTGGTGAGATTTGCTTCTGATGACCTCACATGAGAGAACAGCTCAAGGCTCGTCCGTGTCTGATGCTGCGTGCACACAATGTCGGCTGAATGGGAAGAACAGGAAAAACACCCGCTATTCCGACTCACGCATTTCTTTCAAGGTGGTTAGCCCTAGTGCTAACCCTGGAGTCACACCATTTAAACAGTTTAAATGAGCTACTTTTGTAGATGTTTGATGCCAAGTGAAACCCGATGCAAACCAACAGTGTACAGCTATAGAATTTGCTGAATCGAATGCATTAGTGTTAATGGTGCATTTGCAGCCATTCTGCCAACAGCTTGTTGACATGTCTGTAGTTCCTTCCACCAAGCAGCAGGAAATCCAGATATCTCTGACTAGGACTTACAAGTCGCAGGCTGATGTGAACGGTTTTAGTCACTCAACTGCTCGTAATTACGGTTTAAAAAAGGTGACTTGAACGCAGCGTGACTGCCGACCTAATCTAGATGCTGCAGTAACTTGGCAGGCATCTATCTCTGGCTACGGCGGTGTAATCAGACTGCATCAGTACATTGGTGACCTTTGTTTATGGTCAGAGTTTGCAAGATTGCTTTGGTCTGGAGGGATTCAGTGAGACAACAGGCTTTCAAGAAGAGGGCCCACTTGAGTAAAACATAAGGGAAGTGTGAGTACGGGCTGTGTGCACCATATATTATACAATATAATGTATGTTGGAGGTGGAGAGCAGATATTGAATGGTGGTAATCCTGCATGGATATTTTGCCTGCTGTGAATGGCTGATGATATATCCCTGCTGTCCATTACGGCACACAATCATTCAGCTTGTGATTTGAGGGGAATTTGGAACAGACCTGTCTTTGACCCTGGCTTATCTGTGGTTACAAAACACCAATCTGGCAGCACTAACTCTGCATACGGAGTGTAAATGACAGCACAACAGCAGATTGCACTATTGAGTGTGAAAAATGTATTTCATGCCTCAGGGGACGTTGAGGAGAATAGTTATTGGCATAGGGGGAAGAATGGCTAGAGGAGAGAAAGAGTGGGACGGCTCCGATGAGAGGTAAATACATACATAGCAATATTCTGTACCAATAACTCCAGATCAGTAAGTATCCATTCTGGTGCTGAAACTGGCACACAAAGAAAGGCATTTATGAACCTTTCAGCACAAAAAAGTGTGCCACTTTCCTGCTTTTTCGATACCGACTCCGGTCTAAATCAGATACAGCAAAGCAGCCAAGCAGGGCAGGAAGCAGAGTGTGACTCACTGCAGGCTGCCAGGTTTGGCAGGTAGACCTGAGGGCTACCCTCTCTGCTCCTTGTGACGCAATTCACAGCGAGGCGGAAATAACAGAGAACGAGTTCAGGGCTCGCTTGCTTTATCTTCACTTGCCAGCGGTGTGTCCAGAATGGCGAGCCTCTAAAGTGCCTGGCAAGATAAATCCACAGCAGCTTGTGCCGTTTGAAGCCACCTTTTAAGAAGCTCATAATGGGCCTGCAAGCCTCTGCGGCTCAGCACGGGCCGAAGGACAGCGCCGGAGAAAAGGCGAGGAAGAAAGGGACGAGTGAGGTGTAGCGAGAGAATACCACACAGCACACAACCTCTTTCCCATTTTCTCTAGATGTCTACAGTACGGTTCATTATTTACATTGTGCCTCCGTTCTACATGACTCATCAGACCCCCTTGGCTATTCCTCCTCAAGCATAAATTCATCATTCATGGCTGCTCAATCATGTCTGTGCGTGTGTGTATGTGCATATGAAAATCCCTCATACGTCTGAATCTGCGTTCAAAACACTGGTGCGTTTGCACTTTCCGCTGCCTCAAAATGATTTCCACCTTGACATTGAGAGCGCTGAAACACCTACAAAATGTCTAAATGGTTTATATAATGTGCATTTCTTCTAATCCTGAAGTGCATGCAAATATAGATGCCGGCTGTATTCTCGTGAGGCGGGGACTCATAGGTAAAAGACAGGCCTGTGACCCATTTTAAGAGCAGACAGCTGACGGCCTGTAAGTAATGAGCAGTGCTCTGATTTTGCAGTGCAGAATATTAAAGTGTTGCATTAAGCTGAACAGCGCCCACCTTTTCCTTTGCCTTTCTCTCTCTCTGTATCCACTTCTCACAGGTGTCGGCGCCTTGCCCACTCTCTGGTGACTGCTTGAGTTTGCCTGAGGGGGTAATTGGGTCTGTTTGGCACAAAATGCTCACTTGATTTCTCTTTCCCTGTAACCTCCTTGTCTCTTTCACTTAGGAGTTCTCCTTTTGCGTGGGGCTTGAGGTCAAATGGTTTTTCACTTGCACTAAGCATTTATGACACCATTGTCGACATTGAGATTATTAAAAAAGCTGTGCTGGTTGAAAAATGACTGAAGAGATTAAGCAATTATCAAACTATTTGCCGATTCATTTTCTTTCAATCGATTAATTGACTAACCACGGCGGCTCTAACAGACATTCATGGTCAAAATTTCAATTTCACCGATACTTTGATTTATGACCAAAAATATTCAAAATGATTGACAGCCCCATCAATCTCTGTACTTTGTGTTTAGTGTTAATTAGTAGCTAATGTTAGCATGCTAACATGCTAAACTAAGATGGTGAACATTATACATGCTAAACATCAGCATTTTAGCATATTGACTGTGAGCGTGTTACCATGCTGATGTCAGCCTCACAGTGTCACGAGCATAGCTGTCGACGCTTATCCTCGGTATCGAACATTCCACCAACCAGTTCAAGCTAATCTAAAAAATACTTTTAATACTAATGTATTTCTAACCTTAATTTCGTCAAGACAAATCGTGCCTACCTCAATACACCAATACCTGCTTTCTCTAACCAACACTGAACAATTGCAGTTCACTTCTAAGATGCTGGCAGTAGACAAAACCCCTAATTTAGTATAAAAATCTTTCTGTTTGTTATTGGATGCCAACTTTTTCGGTGCAGGTCGTATTGACAGAATCTGTGTGTGTAAGGAGGGTATAAGGAACTCAATAATAACTGCTGCTCCCGTAGATCGGTCCTTGAGTGTGTTGATCTGTGCATTTACTCTGTCTAGTCTCGTGCTGCATAGGGTTTGTAATCTCTGCGTGTTTTCGAGGTCTGCCTTTTAAGGTCTTTGTGTCCTTGCTCTGTAAATAAACTTCACTGACGTACTTACTTACAAGAAGAGAAAATTGTCGCATCTATCTCCTTAAACATCTTAAATGCTTGTTTGGTGATTTGACGGCTAACAGCGAGAAACTAAAACAACTTAGTAATGCAGTCTCTTCTATTACTCCACACTAAAATTAGATAAATGTATTTTTCTATGCGTGGAGGGCCTGTGTAGGTTCTCCGTCCTGGTCTAGCGCTGGGTAAGTGTTGAATGGTATAATGTCTCTATAGGTATTCATACATTTCGATTGGCTCCAGTTATTACAGCAGTCACAACTTACAGCCTTAGTATAAAAGAAATAATATTACTATAACAGCCAAAGTACAAATCAATGATTTTTCATTGTTGAAGCAACTGTATTATTTCAGTCATTGTAGTTGTGTTCAGATTAGCCTCCATAATTAACTTTGTAACTTCATTTTGGGAATCTGGCAGCCATATTATCTGACACACTGTACCCATGGGGAATAAAATTCAGATGTTGCTGATTTAGAGGCACCCTCTACACAACCACGAATGGATTTACACAACTTTACTAATGTGTTTATGTAACTGTTCAAAATCATATAGATGCAATTACGACACCGTCTGAAGCATAACAAGAGCTGTAATGCTGTTAGTATCAGTTTGTGGCAGAACAAGCCTTCGGCTCTCATCGCTCTAATGGTTTCGCTTCCATAACAGTCCTGTTTTCCTGTCCTTCAGTTCTGAGAATAGTTTCGCTCTGTCAAGCAGTTAAGCCATGTTAAGATATGCTGATCGGACAGCTGGGTTAGCGAGGAGAAATGACAAGACTGCAAAGAACAAAATGTCCAAACAAAATATGAACCAAATCAGCACTGAGTCACTGGACTTTAATAGCAAGACAATTATTTTGGAAAGCGGTCTATTGCCGTGCAGTGTCATTAAAAATGTCCAGTTCCCTAAAAATCTGAATAAGTGGGAGGTTCAACTGACTTCAATCCTCATTACAGCTGTCTCTCTGAATGTGTCAAAGCATAAATGTTATTTGGCCTTGGTGAACAGGCCTGATGCTTAAACGTTTAAATGACTCCCCGACTTCCAAGAGAGAGTGTATGAGTGGGAAAGCGAGGGAGCGTGATTATGCTGAGAGAACTGGAACTGCTTTCAACATTAGACAGGATCAGAACGGCAGAAGCACAGAAGACTTTTATAATCCTGGGACTTAAAAGTCAAAATAACAGTGGACCCAATACTGAACCCTGTCAGAGGTGTAACTACATACCTTAGTGAATATCGTTGGGACCTAAGTGAAACCAGTTAAAAGTAATGCTCTAAAGGCTGATTTGTACTTCTGATGAACATTTTTATTTGCTTATTCCCTTTAAAAGAAGAGTTCCACAGTCAAGCTCATGTTAGATTTTTGAGTTTACTGATTAGATTGATACCGCTGTCATGTCTGTCTGCTAAATATGGAGATAGAAGCAGCAGGTGGTTGGCTTGTCCTAGCATAAAGACTTAAAACAGCACCTCAAAGTTTTACTAATTAACAAGTTAAATATCATTTGTTTGACCTTAATCGGCGTCCCCAGGAGGTCACTCGTTGGCCAGGACACAGTTCCAGCTCTTAACTTAAAGCCACGACTCAACACAAACTCTTTTTTACATTTCTGTTTGTTTACACATTAAACAAACAAGGCTTAACTTGTTAATTTGTAATATTTAGAGGTGCCGAGAGGTGGATTTGGAACAGAGCTAGCTGTTTCCCCATTTTATGCATTTTAAGTTAAGAGTCTCCTGGCTGTAGATTGTTAGCACACAGGTATGAGAGCGGTACTGATATTCTCTAACTCTAAGCAACTCTTAGCAACAAATACGAATACGCAAATGTCCCAAAATAGAGAGCGAGAAAGACAGAGGCAAGGAGTTAACAGGCAAAACAACAGCTGACGGCGACAAATGAGAAAGGTTGCAGATGGCACAAAAAGGCAGAGAGAGAGAGAGCAACCGAGGGAGTAAATATGAGACACGAGATAAGGAGATCAAGAGAGAAACAAAGGGAAAGCCAGGCTGCTAACCTAATCATGTCCTACTCCAAAGCACTACAAGCTGGGAAGAGGAGGGCCACTCCATTGATTAACAAGGCCCATTTTGTTTACAGAGTTCTGACAAATGCAAGGCGGCCAGATTTGACCTTGGGTGCACATTTGAATGCACAACAATATCTGAGCATCACGCTTTTAATAATGCTTTTTTTTTTTGCCATATTCTTTCTGTTAATACGTAATAGAAATGGAAATCATATACGACTAGTAATCAGGTTCCTGTGAGGGCTGTCCTCTCCTTGCCTGTCTCCCTCCACTTGAAGGTCAGAGGTCAGACTAAATAGGGATTCGGCATCTATCTCATGGGTGCTTGCTGACACGGTGGCTTGAACCCTCGTCAACTAGTTGAAGATCATTCTCACTACCACCGCGGGAGTTAAAGCTGCACGGTGAGACTCATTTGTTTGGCCTGCTGCCTTCATCATTCGACCATGATAACTGATTTATTCTTGCAGAGGATGTGCTAATGGCTACACGGCTCAATCTGACTGTGATCCCCCCCCCCATCCTAGAACAGGCTCAATTATCTTACTTTGTGATTTTAAATGTGCTCACTAATGTCCCTTTTCCTCTGCTCACACTGCAGCAGCAGCGGTGGGACTCTATAATAATAATTTAAATACAACTTCATGGTCTGTAACGAGTCACTGCAAAGAGGCCAGTGAGCAGCTGATGGGTATAAATCCAACCATCTGTCCATTTGTTTCCTTTCTCTGTCTCTGTTTCTGAGTGTCCGTTTTCTCCCTTACAGCTCATTCCGCATGCATCTTGTCTGCAAACACACACACACTCAGGCATTAACACCAATTTGCTGTTCTGAAAGACTGGAGAAATTTCACAGAGGAAAAACGTGTCTTTGTGAAAATTACAGTCCGCTAATTTAGTGTCACATACCCTTCCCTCTATGCTTTCTAAACATCGTAAACGACTCGCTATCATAATGATTGTTTGTCCAGAGTTTATTATTACCATTTGCGTGACTCAAATGTTCTGAGCTCTGAGCAAAGAGTCGGGAGTGTGTCTATATGTGAGCACAGTGCAACGCATAAAAAGAAGTTCTCTCAAGGGAACACAAAGCGTTTCATGTCGCCAAACCACATAAACAGAATATCTTGCCTTTCAGGAGTCATCGTGTGCAGTGTTCAGCTCTTTGTGTGTGTTGTGACAGCAATGAAAAATGGCATGAGAGCTTCTGAGATGACAAAATCCATTTTTAGTGTAAGGCAGCCACTTGGACAGAGAGGAAAGGAGACGAGAGAGGACGTGGGTAAAGGGGGAGATGCGAAAGGAGGATGTAAAGAGGAGAGAGTGACATACAGTGAGACAGAAAAGGGAGAGGAACAACTCCTGTTATGAAATATGATGAGGGCATATGCAGTGCATATACACCCACACCATCAGCTGCCCTGTATTTGTGTAAAAGGGAAAATACTAGGTTTCCGTGTTATTACACCACTTTCCAGTGTTTAATCATTTTTTTTCCAGCTTAAGCTTTTAATAAAGTTAAAAAAGAAGAAAGAAGAAGCACAAATATCATAACCGGTGCCCTTTCTCAGGTGATCATTTGTGGACTTTGTTTGTATTTGGTCAATTGTTTGCATGTTATAGTGCTGTAGGCTGCAGGTGCAAAGAAATTTTGGAACCATGTGGTGCCAGTGGGATGTAGAGAGGCCTGCAAATTTGGATCAAACCGAGCTTTTGACTTTTTTATATTGTGTACTGTGAATGGGATTGGAACATCCAAATTCAGTAATGGACCAGTCTGAAGCGTAGCTCAAAGGATGGGAACCACCTGCCGTGATTTTGCAATACCAAGCCCTCACACTTTTCCCTGCCTAAGTAGCCTTGATGTTTAGAATATGATCAAACAGCAACTATGGTGTGATTATATCAAGAATTGTTTCACGTAATTCTGTCTGTACAAATTAGTAATTCCAAAAACATTGTATTTATTTTAAATTTATAAAAAATGTTTTATTTAAGATTAGATAATGAATGATTTGTTTGACATATTTAAGTAGAGCCCAAGCAATACATTGACCAGGCCAAAACTGTAGAAACGGTGTCGCAGTTACACAGTTTGCCCACCAGAGAGCACTGACAAGTTTATTTTTCAGCTGAAAAATGTCCTGCTCAGTATGTAGCTTGGTGACACATATGTAACCATAACTAAATTAAATTAAAAGAATGTGTTTTATGTTTAAAAAGTAATATCAGCCAATATATTAGCTTTTTTTTTCAACCCTCTAATATCAAGCATCGGTATGAGCCTCAAACCGGTCGGGCACTAATGTCAACGGTTCTGACTGATGACGAATAACAGTGGAACCCCATTTTGTGACTATTTTAATATCAGTATTGTGATATTTATTTCAACCACGTTGCCCAGCTCTAAACTGTGGTTGTGTGGGAGTCAATATGTAACACAGCATTAGGGAATATAAGCATACTCACCGAGCTTTCTTTGTCATCTCTATTTCATTGTGGCAGCCACAGCAGAGGCCTAGCACCACTGTGTGTCTCACCCACCCGAATGATTACAAAAGGATTTTCCAAATAACGGCTCCTGGAAAACAGCTGACTTTTACAGCCAATTTTCCGTGTCAATCTAACGCCTGTCTGTCTGTTGTCTCCTGTGATCAGGCGACATTTGTTTCTTCACAGAAGCAGGCTGTTGGCCAGATGATGTCAGTGTCCATCTGTCGCTCCATTTACCTTGCTATCGTTCTGCCCGGTTGTCTGAACGTGTGTCTGGGGAGGCGATAGGGAGTCTCACAGTCAGCGCTGCTGTATGGTCAGTGGTGCACGCACACACACACACACTTCAACACCCGTCAACAGCAAAAGCCTTGAGGCTATGCAGGCGAGGTCAACAGAGCGGAATCCATCCATACAGTACATCTAAATTCAGGTCGTGTGCATGTGTGTGTGTGGGGCTGGGGGGGTGGTGTCATTTCAAAATGTCATTTTTTTCACAGCTTCATGTGAAATGTTACTAAATTTTGCTTTAAGGCTTAATAAAATGCATTCTCTAAATGATGTGCACCTTTCCAGCTACTGCATGTAGCAAAATGCAAAGTTTAAATATCAAACTAGTTTCTCTTTGTTTGTTTTCTTCATAGAAGCAGAGTAATATGAGTGGAAGAGCCAGAGAGTTGCTGTGTAGCAGAATGAACAATGAAGTCCATTATACTGACGTTAAACGCTACCTCATCGCAATAACAACAACAGAACACCAACTGGCAGGAGACCAAGTGTAGTGATGCACATTTCACGTTACTGTCACCCAACACACTAACACACTGCATACACAGAGGCAGAACATATACAACAAGATGCTAACAGTATTACAGTAATTTCCTCTTTTAAACAAAAGAATGAATAATGTGTTGGATGTGGATGTGTGTGGATCACTGTTAAATGTGTGTGTGTGCTGTGCATGCTCTGCACGCGTCAAGAAAAGAAATCTAGTGACAAAATCTGTCACCTTAACATCTCAGGGAGTGTCGTTATCCTGTTACAAATGGCTCCCAGAGCGGCTGGCGTGTCAGGGATGAGAAATTTCACACAGTGTGGCATGCAAGCGCTCGAGTGTGAATTGCCACGGAAGCCTCTCTCTTCCATTTTTATATCACTGTCTGGCATTGGCAATGCCACTAAAAGTGAAAATCCACTGGGAAGCAAGAGAGCCTGTGCGAGGCCAATTTAATGAACCTGCATAGCTTGGCCAGGATTTATGAATAGCGACACTCCTCTTGACGAGCCAAAAACAAGACTGACAGGGGGCGCCGGCACACTAAACCTACAGGTGGATATTGAGAGTGTCAAGTGAGGGTTTCTTGTTTTTGACTTGGTGTTACAATGAAATTGTAGCGTAGAAAAACCAAAATGATGAATTGTCAGTGGAGCAGCTGACGCGCAGTTTCATCATTACATTACAGATTATTGTTTAAGCAATTAGTCCATTTATCAACTCACCAGCTGACAGAGAATGAACTCTAAACTCGATAACTGAGTATTGGTCTAAGCCACTTATCAACAAAAATGCCACACATTTTGCTGCTTCCAGCTTCTTAAATATGATGATTTGCTGCTTCAGTCTGTTTAATATCACAGTGAACTGTATATCTACCTATAGTACAGCAGAATATCAGAATGTTGAATTTGACACTGTTCTGAAACAGTCACTTTAGCCTGTCACGACTTGTGCTGCCCTTTTCGCTTGCTTTTTATTTTTCTTATTTGCATTTTATACACTGATTACACTAAAACACTTAATAACTTATGACCCAGTCACCAAATAATTTAAAATAAATTGACAGTGGTTCTTAAAATGTATAGAAGCAATCTGACTGCTTGAAAGGACTAAGATTCATTACTTTTAATGAGTTATTTCATAATGATACACCAAGTAATTCACGACACCCCCAGCCATGATTAAATGAGCCTGTATGGAGCGATAATACTGCTTCAGGTATACAAAGAAATGCTGTCGATTATATGCTACACCGCAGCACCAAATGTGAATGTCACAGACTGGCCTGAGATACGCTCACCTATTATTCCCAGCCGACATGCTACACCTACTTTCTATGCCTTTGCCTGTTTCCTTCTCTCTTTATCACTCTCTCTCTGTCACCCTCCCTTTTCACTGCCTAAAAGATGATTACGATGATTACCTCCACACAGGCGGGGGGGGACTAAAGGACTGAGAAGGAAAAAGAAGCAAGAGAACAGCGTGTCTATGTCTACCCAAAACAGTACATTAAGTCCAGGCAGGCAGCCGAGTGCGCGTGGAGGTAACACTGCATTTAGCAGCCTGGAAGGGAGGGCCTCATCTGGACCGCTCGCACAGGTGCAGATCTGTGCAAATGGGGGACGGGTGTAGAAAAAGAAAGATCTCGGTGCACAGGTGCAAGTCGAATGTCATGCTTGCACGCACAGCGAGGACACACACAGACACACACACAACTCTTCTCGTACATTTCTCATCACGTCTCTGTTGCACGACTCCATTGGAGCCAATGACTAATGCATAACGTATACGCACTTTTCTGTCACTCGCTTACTTTTTCGCATCTCCGCTCCCTCTCGCCGTTTCTCGCTTCCAACCGACGCAAACGCACTGTTCCGTCTCCCTCTCCCTCCCACTAAACATATGAGCCCCACCACACACTTACACAGGCACACACACAGAGTCACTCTTCACAGGAACAATCTGTCCCGTTAATGTGAGGTCGCAGCAGACCGTTTCTTCTACTTATCAGCCCTCTGGATTCAAATAAAGCCCTATCACTGATGCACTGTTGCCTAGAAACACAATAGGATGCATCAATAGCAGGATTTACCCAGAAGCCTACAGGACCCCTTTAGATGTGAGCTGCGTTTGCCCCCGTTGTGCGGCTGCAGATTGTCCTGCCACTGTTGCTCGAGTGCCGTCACATTGTGCTGTAAAGAGATTTTAGGGGATATTCTTTTATGTTCGTATCCCTCTGTCAGAGCTGCCAACTTTCTCTTATTTCCCAGGAGCCCAGGTTGTTTTTGAAGTCGGATTTTAAAAGGATTTTGATGTTTTTCGATAGGTTTTAACTGTGCAAATTGGCCCAAATGGAAAATGTAATTCCCGGCGGTGGCGGGTTTGCTCTGTTCAGATTTGATTCGTTTTTTTTAAATCATGGGAAGCCATACCTTCACTTCGCATGTTTTCAAGAATGTTTTTTTTTTTTTTTAGCTTTCTCTTCTGGTCTCAGCTGATCCATGAGCTGCGGTGGCATTTAGAGGAAGTGCACCCGTGACCTCAGTACCCAGGCGCGCCTTATGTAACGTCAGCCCCCTCTGGTTATGAGGCGTTTCCTGGCATCGCTGATAAAAGATTAATGCCTGTTCTTACACCACTCAGAGCACTCTCTTCCTTGAGAATTCTTAGGAAGTATAAGCATACAGTACAAGAGGACACAAGATGCTGAGATAAGCCTCCATGTAACAGCAAAATATGGACATGCAGTATCATGATACATACAGTGTAATGAACAAGATTTAACTGACTGAAGATAGGACCTGCCACATGTGTGAATCCATTTTATATATGTATACATTAGTGTTGTGGGTCAGGTATAACATCTGACTCGTTTTGAGCCAGGACAATCTCTCCATCCATTTTTTATTATTAACAGCAGACAGTAGTATTATTTATAGCAGTAGAAGCCCTCCTTGCAGTAATATTTGTCGATATAAGTCTATATTTATATATCCATTTATTGTGCTATTTTATCGCAGTTTCTCTTTCATTATGAGATCATTGTTTCTATGAATGTGTTCCTGACTAAATGAATAAATCATTGGATAAATTCACACTGCTCTGTCAGGGGTAATGAGATACGGTTAGGCTACATATTAGCATGAGAAGATAATCATCTAAGTGCCTCGCCGTTGGTTTTCTGCCCAGATACAGGAGTGGCGAATGGGAACATGGCAGGAGAATTCATTTTGTTGGTCTTTTTTTGTTAACAAGGAGCTAATAATTGACACTGATGTCTCTGCTAGCGATGATGCAATACGCTACTACTATCATTATGACTATTAATCCGGTTACACATACCACTACTGGAGCCTGTCCACATGTGAAATACTGTATGTACTAATTAGTGTTAATAGGAAATGTGAATTGTATGATATCTGAGTGATTTTTATGATACGAAAAATTGTAGGCTCTTCAGACTCGACCTGGACACTTTCACGGTTTACATTTTTACGTTAAGCTACCCCATCACCACAATCCCACCATGAACATAACAACTGACACACTAACCTGAATTTAAAGCTACACTAATCAATATTTTTATATCAGTAATGCATGGAAACAATAGGAGGTCACTTGTAGTGACGGACCCATGGAAAATGATCACGTAACTCCGTAGTTCCCCTCAGCAGCGTGTTTTAACATCTTTGCTTTGGCTTTCTGGTAGCACGGCGTACGACCGCGCTCACCAGTCGTGTTTTGTTTTCAACCAAAAAGGTCTGATTCACCTACCGTACGTTCCCTTGCCCAACAGCAAAAAGCAGACAGGCAAAGTAAACAACTCGCTAGCGAACATAGCGTAGAGCCAGACATTTCCCTCAAGAGGTGGTGGAGACCAAAATCAGAGCTAAAAGGAGAGTGATTATTGGTCTTATATTTGTAAGGTGCCCCGAAACACCACTGTAAATGAACGTTAATGCGTCTCAGAGCTCGTGACAGAGCTCAGCATCCTTCTATGCAACTAATCTTTTCTGCTCTGGGACCACTTTCTCCTGCTTTCCTCTGTTGAACTCCAACAAAATGTACTCTGTTCCTTTAAGCTCTTCTCTCCCTGTTCTATTAATAATGTACATTTTTTTTCCCCCGGCTCCTTTAGCCTACACATCCCCATGGTTATTTGCTAAACATCCACTGCTTTATTGAGCTCTTGTCACATCCTCTCACATACAAATGAGCGCGAGTGTCGAAGCATTCAGTATGTGCGCAATCTATCGACTGAACGGAAGTCAGCGGAGTCTCACCTTGACATAGAGCTGCTGGAACTCCTCCAGGTTGAGTCGGCCGGTGGGACAGTCCTTCAGGAAACCCTTGTACCACTGCTTCAGCTCATGTTCGTTAAACTCTGTGTTCTTCACGAGGTCCTCCATCACTTCAGGGGTCAGCTTGCTGTTCTGTTTCCCCATTTTGCCTGGAACGGGCACACACACACACACACATACATACAAAATTAATGATCTTTAGCTTTTCTTTCAATTACAGTTACAGAACACAAAGAGGTGCCTCTTTAAAAAGTACATGTTATGATCCTAAAGGTCTGGAGGGCGTATGGGAGGGTGATTTATAAAGGTTGGGGAGATTTCTAGAGATCTGCGAAAGTGCAAACCAAAGCTCAGTCAAAAAATAAGCTTTAAAACAAATGGGAGTGTAATATGAGGAACTGGAATAGTGTCAGACAAATTTGTCCTGTACTGTTTTCTTTGTTGTTTCTTTACAGGGTCAACTTTTCTTTCCTGTCGTCCTGTGAGCAGCAGCGTGCCCTAGTTTTGCTTGTTTATTGTTGTTTCATTTTTGGAGGATCTCTGAACCCTACAATCCTTCCAATAACTAACTGTCTAATAATAATATGATTCCATGCACTTCTTTAGCCACAGCCTATTAAAATGTTATTTTTCCAAGAAGGGAAGCTTTCAGCTATTTGCTCTTCAAATGCTGACTGTCTCACTTTCAAATTAAACTGATTTTGGAAAGGGTAATAATGTAGCTGGCCTATTGTGACTTTCTAGAAAAACTCAATTAATAAAATAAAAACTTAATGTCCCTTAATTCCTTGCACCCAGCTGCCTCTGTGGATAATGTATGCTGCCACTTTATGGCCCTGATTACTCATTAACCAACCCGTAATTATCACAATTTGCAAAAGATGGTTAGAGTTTTGTAACATTTACGGCCTTACTCTCTGCTGAGATGTTTTATTAGACCTCTTTAGCTTGAAAGGACCCAGGGAGAAACGAGGCAGCATCAGCATGTGTGCTGCCACTCTGGCTCTGTGCACAGGAGGAAAGGAAACTCAGACAAGCATCCAAGAGGTGCTGCAGTCATACGCCGAGGACTGCCACGCTGCGTTGGTTTCCGCCAAGCTCCATTTAAGGGTGCTTCTTTAAAGTGACCGTTGATTTTGCACCTTCCAGGTTGCAACTGGTTTCCATTTATTTCAATATGAAAATCAACAATTTAGAGAACTGAAGCTCACTTGGGACTGAAAATGCATCACTTTGAATGTTACATTATTGCTGTGTGGTAACGACGTGGCGAGCAAAGACTGTTTTCTGTTCGGCTGGCAAACGGCAACCTTTGAACCGCAAGAAATGACTAAAGTCACTTTTTCCCAACCCAAAGCGTTCGGGTTTGCTGATGGTTCATTTTCTGGGCTCAGGAATGGCCCACATTTCAGGAACCAAACCGTCAAACACTAGATGTCATATTGTCTCAAACACAGCACCAAGGCAAGTTTCTAAAATGGTTCCAGCTGAAATAAATGGAAACCAAGGACATCAAAATAAAAATCAAGAGTAAGATATATAGAATGCACTTTGCACATCGATAAGTGATGCAGAAGATATTTGTGATTTGTCATCAATTAGGTAAAACGTGCAATATGGTGCTTTAAAGGAATAGTTCCACATTTTGAGAAATACCTTTATTTGCTTTCTTGCTGAAAGATTGAATATCGATACCACTGTCATGTCCGTACGCTATATGAAGCTAACCAGCAGTCATTATCTTAGCTTAGCATAAGAACCGGAAACAGGGGGAAACAGCTAGCCTGGGTCTGTGCAAAAGTATAAAAACATTTACCAAAGATTTTTTTTAAATAGCAATTTCTGGTTTTTCAGGGGGTTAAGCTAAGCTACCTGGAAACTGGCATTAGTTTTATATTTAATGTACAAATATGAGAGTGGTATCACTCTACGTAACGCTAGAATAAGCATATTTCCCAAAATGCAAAATCCTTTCTTTAAGGGTTTGTTTTGGTTTATTATGATGTCCCCAGTATACACAAGGGCCAAAGTATTATAGGCGCGAGGAAGGTCTGTGTGTTCCCAAGCATCTCAGGCAGACCTTGCACTTTCTCTAAGGAAGACAAATGCTTTCAGTCAGGTTCAGCAGTACCCAAGACTATGCAGTAAATAAATTCATTTACTACAAATTAAATTCCTGCAGGCATGACAAAGGCTACATTGTCATGAAGTTAGTTAAAAACAGCAGATGCAATTTAATTAGTGAAATGCAACAATTTCAAAAAAAAAAGAAAGAAACAATAATAGCTTATGAAGCTTAATAGCTTATGGGAGGTGGAAGTGAGAAGCCACACTTCTGCAACCAAAAAATAGCAGCGAGACAGGCCGGTTAGAAAGAGAGGGACACACACACACATAACATAAATAACAACGTCTCAGCCTAGGGAGCTTTGATTACAACACTAACGCTTACATCAAGTGCTGTGGATGGATATCATGGGAACTCAGCTAGAGTCATTTATTGCAGTGAGACACAAAGCCACAGGACTGTAACATCCCATTCATCCAGGCTTTCCCCCCCTACATTTGTTGCCCTGGACTACTAGGCCAGCTAGTACCATGTGTGAGCAGGTAGTACTCTATATGGTTGTTATGGCACAGATTACGCAATATGAGCATGCTCACGTGTTCAGAGAAAAAAACCTTTTATTTTAGATTTGGTGGTAAAAGACCTGGATTGGTTAAAGAGGTAAATCCAGTGATTTTGTATTATACGTGCATAAAGCTGGGGGACTTATTACAGAAGGGACAGATTTAAGAAAGAATCGAAGCAGCAGAGGCCAAAGATATACTGACTGTCATTCCCCAATATGGGTGAAGATCCAAAAACACCGGAACCTACATTTCCCATAATACAATTCAAAGGAACGTTTTTCTTTAAAGTCCAACTGAAATCACATCAAATCAAATGTATTCATCCTTTATGCAGTACGGAGAATGTCAACATGTTTTAAATGCATTGCAAATAGTTAGATAGAAGAAATAGAAAAAAGGTATTTTGGGGAAATGTCAGCTGGCTGGAGGGGCGTGTCCCTCGCTGTGTTTGATTGACAGCAGCTGGCAGGATGCCGGCATTACACCATAGGGTGAGAGACACAGTAAACAAACTGCCGCCTAGTCGGAACAGGGGTCTCCATCTTCGTGGACTGACACTGGTACGTCGGTTTGATGCAAAACTAGGGGGCGCCATCATGAAAACAAAATAATATAAAATATAAATCTCTCCCTTTTATTTTATGATTTTATTTTTAAAGGATAACTTAAAGGAGCGCTTCACACAGTAGATAGTATGCTGTAGCAATAAAAACTGAATTTCAGCTGGATTTTAAGTTTGTACAATCTTTTAAGAAATCATTAATGTTCTCCAGTGTTGGTATTTCAATCTTTGACTTTTTCTTCTTAAATATTCATTTATTCAGAACTACTTGTGTTAACTTATTACTTAATATTTAGTCACTACTGTGAAGGCAACAGAAACAGCACATTTCTAAAGACAGAAATGGCCATGCAGGCCAGTGTGTGTGTGGGCGCATGTGTAATGGAAAGAACGAGAAGTAAATACATGTGTATTTATACAACATGTATGTACAGTATGTGAATTAATGCATATGTTCAGTAAATATAATGTATCTCCCAACCGGCCATAAATGCAAGTGTGTGTGCCCCAAGACTGCACGTCTGTTATGTTTGCTTATAGAATACTTGTTCATTTGTGTGCACTTTGTATCCAGGGACAACAGCTATCGTTAAGAATTAAGTGCTGCATTTCAGGGCACGGTGCGAGTGCACACTGTCAGCACATGTGATGCTGCAGCACACACAACATACAAAAGACGTCTGGGGAGTTCACGTGTCTGACGAAAGATACAAACGTCTGATGTGACACTAAATGTTCAATCTCTTACAACATGCTGACAATACGCTCACGCTGCATCATAATGCAAGTGTTACTCATTACTCTGTCTTCCTTCATTCATGCAACAAGCAGCAGAGCTGAATCTGCGTCTGCATTGTGTCAGTGTGTTGCTGGCGGCTCGGCTTAACATCACACAGTGAGCTACTTTCCCATCTCATACTGTAATATTTCCGGGCCTTATTAATTAATGCCGGAATATAGCTTATATAATCAGATGCAATAACCTTTTCTCCTTGAGAAAGGAATTATATTGAATGTTTAATTTATGGTGTACAAAAAGGCCAACTAACACGTCTCCCAAATCACACATTTTTTAGTGCAATACCGCCCCCACAGCTCACTTTATATAAAACCTGCAGCTGCACAAGTGACACAAGTGGCAACATGGTATGGTGGAGCAATTTCGTCATCCTCCAACACATTTTTAAATATACTTTTGAAAGACCTCGATTCTGTGCTTGTTGTCACAGAGTTATTTCATGGTCCGTTTGGCCATTTATGTGTAGTTTTGCCACATACCAGGAATTGATATCTCATTTTTTTTGTCATCTATACTTTTATTCTCATGTCAACGCCTCGTCTAACTGTCGTTTTTCAGCAACGTGAAAGGGCCTTGTCACACCTTCATCTGCCCTGTTAATGTCCGCCATCAACCTCGCACTGCAATACAGGAGGAATGGAATGAAAATCTTTAAATGTTAGATAGCTGATCAGAATCTCTGCGCTCGGCAAACGCGCCTACAAATGTCATAATGATGAAATTCCGTCTGCATTCTCCGGGTCACACAGTTAAATCCTCACAACAGATAAACAGGATGTGGGAGGAAAGTGGATCAGAAGCAAAAGATGAGCAAAAAAAAGAGGGATAAGTCACAGCAAAAAGGATAAATGTAATGAAAGTCAGATAAAAGTAATCAGGGTGTGATTTGAGACAGATGCAGATGCATGACACTCTCGTTAGCACAAAACACTGAACACACCCCGCCGCCCTGCTAGCTCTTAATTCTATGCATCATGTTTTTCACCAGTTACTCACGTCTACAGGAAGAAAAAAAAAAACAGACAGCATGGTTCCTAATCAGCAACTGCCAGTGCTTTATTTTAGCTGGAGAAATGAGAGGGACCAAGTCTGGGACAAGACACAAGTCCAGGGTCAGTCTGCAGTGCAATGCAGAGCAGAGCACCATGCTGACTCCAAACCTGAGTCATAGCCCTTTGTCTCCTAGTCCACCGGGGCCTCGCCAGAGCCAAAAAGAAAGAAAATCACAGCTTGTCGTTTCACATCAGCAGACAGGTACGGATTGATGCAAAGATATATTGTCAAATGAGTCCTTTTACAGTCCTGGCACAGCCAGCAGACCTTCCCCGGAGCCAGGCGGCAGGCTGTTACATGACACTGTCCCTTTGCCATCATTTGCCAACAGGGAATGACCTTGAGAGGCAGGCAGAGCCCCAGCCAGGAGAGGCAACGCCAGACAGGACCAATGCGGTTCAAGGGTTTGATTCAGGCAAATGTCTGAGTAATCCTGCTGCCCCTGAATTTGTCTAGAATTGTGTGTGTGTGTGTGTGCAGCAGAGGTGGGGGTACAATAAGAATGATGTGGTCAGGCCTGCACTGGTTTGAGAAAAAAAAAAAGTAGCTTCATGGTGAGGATGATGTGGTTGTTAAGGAGACACACCACACCCCCACCTTCCTCCTGAGCGAGCGGGCGCGCGCGCGCGCGCACACACACACACACACACACACACACACACACACACCCTTGCAACATCAGCACCAGTGCCCCACTACACCAGGACACATCACATCACACCGTGCCACGTCGTGCCAAGCGCAGACATCCCACGCAAAGTCCCAAATATACCCGACTAAATGCACACAGCGGGAAGGCTGCAGAGATCGTTACACTTTTCTTGTGTGTGTGTGTGTGTGTGTGTGTGTGTGTGTGTGCGTGTAGGCAGTCAGAGTAAATCCAAGCAAGACAAACACAACCATGTTCATCTGATGCTGGCGACTCGCGGGGGTTTGCGTGCAAAAACCCGCACAAGTGGCATCGATGAAAACAGCTGTGCCGCGCTGAGCAGATGCTTATGTGTCGTTGTCGCAATTTGTGTCTCATTAATACGGAACCAAGCCGCCGATAAACCCATACGTTGGGGCTCGGGGAAAACCCGAAAGGATGACGCACCAGGTTTGCATCAATGCAGGTCAATGTGCAGGAAAATATCATTGTGTCCGCGCACAAACACGAGTCCTGCCGGAGCAGCCGTCCTACCTTTGCGAGAGTCGACGGAGAGAAGTCCGGTCTGATGTCTGGACTGGTCCAAAAAAAAACCAGAACACCCTGCGAGGACGGGAAGAAGGAGCGAGTCAAGCGTCCGGTGCTGCTCTTCTGTCGAGCCACTGGTGCGTTCAAATGCCTGTGTCGTGCGGCTTGTTTGGTCTACGTCTATGGCGTTATAAGCTTTTCTAAGCCTCGACGCGGGTCCGTGGGATGATGCTTCTAAACACACACACTGCTGCTGATGTACTGAGAGGAGGAGACGGATACTGACAGAGAGAGAGAGAGAGAGAGAGAGAGAGAGAGAGAGAGCAGCGCGTCTATGTCTCTCTAGCTCTCTCTTGCGTTCTAGGATTGTGCTGCGAACAATACAGAAACACGAAGGCAGCAAATAAATTATTTGACACCAACACGGGTTTTCATATTTGACATTAAAGTGCAGCTATTTGTCAGCACACCGGGCACAAAACACTGAGCATTTCTCTAATCTGTTCCATTAAAAATGAGACGCACATCCGCGCAAGGTATGTTAGCTAGCTAGCTAGCTAAGCCTTGCTAATCTTGCTAATAGCTAATGGTTCGCTTAGCCGCAGCCGTAGTTTCGCGCCGCATGCGGATGACAGGAAAGCGACAGTAGCATTAGCTGGCCAACAAACCCAAGTAACCTGGCTAGGCAGACTGGGATTGATGCTAAAATTTCGAATTTAGAAGGCGGGTGACTTGGAGAGTAAGTAATAATAGCCGGACAGAGATGTAAAACATGTTTCTATCTTGAAATGTCAGCAAAGTGTCAAACTCAAATAGCGGAATGTCAGAAGTGAAGGGTTTAAAGGGTTTGCTTACTTTCTTCGATCACAGTTCGCTAAACTAGCTGACGTTGCTAACGTTAGCCTTTGTACAAAGTCATTGTATTTAACAACCTGCCAACAGCGAGGTACTGGTTTGAGTTATGAGAAGCCAGGTGGTTTGTGTTTAGCCATTTGCACTCTTGCTAGCTCACTGGCCCAAAAGCTATAATGGAATCGGCAGCTAACTTTAGCTAACTAACTTTAAAATATTGTTTGGTAACACTTTTCTATGTCTATAATACGTCTTAAACATACTTATAATGCGGTATAATCTGCTTCTGTGAAATTATTGTTAAAAGCACTCTTAAATATTCAATAATTATTTCTAACAACAATCATAATACATTATAAAGCATCATAGTACTTCATATGCTGGTCACTCACTGACAGTTTCTGCAAATATCTTAGTGCATAGTTGTAATAATAATTTTATAATAACTGTTACACTCCATTATAATGTGATTATTAGTTACTCTAAGTGATTGTTGGGTACTTTAAGTGAAGTAATGAAATTCCTGAGGTATAGGGCAGATACAATACAGCTGGTTACAAGTCATTTTAAGTGGTCATTGTTTGCTTTATTTGTTTTTCACGGAAGCTATTTAGACACATCACAGTAGGAAAAGCACAGGTGTAAATTATAAAAAGTAATAATAATAATAATAACTTTATTTATATAGCACCTTTCAAATGCAAAGTTACAAAGTTCATTCATTCATTCATTATCCATACTGCTTATCCCGAAGGGTCGCAGGGGGGGGGCTGGAGCCTATCCCAGCTAACATTGGGCGAGAGGCACAATAAGAGCAGATCAAACAATACAGTCATTCCAGTAAAAACTACCATAAAAAAAATACAATCAAATAATTCAATACAATAAAGTATAAGAATAATACAGTAAAATAATTCAAGGCTCACGTAGGTTAAACAGGTTCAAATTATTTACAAAGTTACAACGTTGTCATCAAGAGAAAGCTATATGATAAAAGTGAGTTTTAAGAAGCGATTTAAAAGAGTTTCACAGTTTAGGTGCCCAGACGGCAAAGGCCGTGACAAGTCGAGATTTTGGCACTAAAAGTAGGGCCCTGCCGGAAGATCTCAGGCAGTGATCAGGCTCATAGGGAATTAATAGGTCACAGATATAGGCAGGAGACTGGCCGTCCATGGCTTCAAACACCAGCAATAAAATCTTAAAATCAATTCTAAAACTCACAGGCAACCAACGGAGGCATTCTGAATCAGCTGCAGTATTACAATAGTCCAGCCTGGAAGCAATAAAAGCATGGATTACCTTTTCTAGGTCTGCAATGGAAAGGAATGACCTGATCTTGGTTAGCTGTCTCAGCTGGGAAAAACAAGTCCGCAGCACATTGGTTACCTGAGCATCAAAAGACAGCTTAGAGTCAAAAATAACTCCTAGGTTGTGGGCCTCTTTGTGAACGTTATTTGTCGACTGTGAGTTCAAATAGATGAAAAAACAATAACTGGCAAAAAATATATTTTTATATAATAATTAATTAATTTGAAAACTCAAGTTATTTGTAAACATATGGTACATAAATTCTCTCAGTGTCTTAGCTCTTGGGATGTTTGAGGAAATGTAACGTTATCTTGGCGAAGGCACGCAATATAGGGATAACAGTTGTTGGCCACTGGGGCCATCTGCATGGAGTTTTGGTGGCCACAAGGTAACCTTTGATTAAAAAAGGCAGTTTGAGATGGGTCGAAGGTTACTTGAAACTGAAAGATCTAGAGAAGGCTTCTTTAAAAGGGGATAAACAGTGGCATGTTTAAAATAGGAGGGAAAATGCCAGAAGACAACGGTTTATAATAGCCAAAATGTTTGTGCCAACCTTCTGAAGTACAGCTTTTAAAAACCAGGTGGGAATGCAGTCAATCACTGTGAAACTATTGACCTGGTGAACTATTATGTCGCAAAACTAATTGTGAAATTCTTCGCTTCTCTCAGGGGAGCTTCAAGTGGTTGGCTAAACGGATAACCAATCACAGAGTTAACTGTCACAAAAAGTATTCTGGGTTTGTGGCCCTGTTTAGTGATCAGATCTGCAAAATTGGTGCTCCTTGCTTCTTTAATCGACCTTTGATAAGTGAACATTAGGTGTTTTAGTGAAGCATGGACACGTGAGTTTATCCTTTTTCCATTTCCTCTCTTGTCTTCCAGCAGTGCCTCTTTAGAATTCTTTCTTCATCGTTCAACCACAGTAGAGATGAAGGCATCAGCTCTTTATATCTAGTTGGAGCTACGGAATCTAAAATAGCACTGCATGAGCTGTTAAAAGCATTGACAAGGTCACCAAGAGTGGAGCCATTTTGCTCACCATTATCAAAAAACGTGTGTGAAGCAGTGAGTGCTTGACAAAGACGGGGGGGGGGGGACAGAGCAACTCCAAAGTTGAGAAACAGCCAAGAGAGGCTGGGGAGCAACCAAAAATATTTCTGTGAATAATAATGATGGCTGATTTCCATTTAGCTGCTCAGGCTCACTGTCACGCGGCTTACTGGGAGACTTGATCAGAACAGCGCCACCGTTAATGTTATTAGTAACACCTGTTCTTTCCCTTTCACAAGTGAAAATGTCTGTTGTGAAAAAGGCCAATTGTGTTCATTGTAACACTAGCATTGTCAGAGGCTGATGCACAGCACTTCCTGATTAGGCTGTTAAAGTGGGGAAGCAGCACAACAGCGACAGTATAGTGCCATGCCATTTGTGCATTCTGTACAGTGAATCAGCGTCATGCTGTGTAACAGTCTGTTCTGGAATAGGAAATCCACTCACTGAATATTATGTTGTGGTCTCTTATATTTTCTTCCGCAGGTTTGCTGTGGGATTACGCCCATGTGTTTCGAACTGCAAATTGGTGTAAGGTGAGCTTACATCTATGCAACAGATCACTTGGGCTTTTATGGTAATATAGAAGAAAATATGGACCCATAATACAGGCTGAGGTTTACAAAACCATCATCTACCAGCCTGTTTTGAATCACTAGATTGAGTCTTTATTCCTGTCTGAAAGGTCTTTAATATGCAATAGGTTTTTCTGGAAATGTTATCAAAAGTGAGGTTACAAACATTCTTGACATGATTTCACATTTATTGATCTGACCATTGTGGCTTTCAGATGCGGTGTTTCACACTCAAACTGTTTCTATTTTAGGTTTTAGTAGCTAGGAGAAAATGGATAAAATCACACTAGAAGATGTCAGTCCACAAACAGAGCGAGGGCTAACTCCACCACTCTCCGCCAAACGTCCAAGGACCGATTGTACAATGACAAACAATCACTGTGGGAAAAGCACGTTTGACTTTCCAGAGCTTTTGACATTTCGGAAAACCATTTTCTCACCAGCAAGTACATTGCAGAAGAATGCAGGCCTAGTATGCACAGCAGAGTGTGGGGAGAGTGAAGATGAAATACCCCACGAGCAACTGCAAGACACCAAATTAATTGTCACCTCTATTACTAAGTCGACTACCTCACACACTGACGATGCACACATAGGATCATCTAAAGTCTCCTTTATCACTGCGGAGAGACACGTCCTACTTCTGATGAAAGATGAGCAGCCTCCAGTTACTGAAACTGACAAGCTCAGCTCAAACCCAGTAGATGATGCAGGTGGGGCATTAGCAGAGACTCACACTTCAAAAGACACCAGCGCTGACATGTCCAGCCATCCTGATTGTAAACGGCTGGGGAAATTACTTGAAGACGAGCCCCCTGGTGGTTGCAATCTTCCCGCTGGAAATGACGAAGTTGGGAGACAGGTGCAAAGCAGTGTCAATCAAATCCAAGCATTCCCCCTTAGTTCAAGTGATGAGGAGGTCAAATGTCGGTCTAATTGCACTTGTGAAAGTACACTGCATGACACGGGTTTCTGTAATATGTGGAGCCAGTCTTCTGAAGCTGAAGAGAGTAATCAGAGGAGGGATGAGCATATCCTATTCAGCAACGATGCAACTGGGAACTTGGCAGAAGGTATAAAAAATGAGGAAAACATACTAGAATTGCAGATTTGGGAAAATGAAAATGTTACTATCTGTGATGGGGAAACAAAAGGCCAAGTTAATGAGAATGCCATGAGCAAAGTCCCCATCACTTCTGCTGCTGAACGTGCCGAGGGATCAATTGTTTCTCATGATGTGGTATTAGCCAGAAATATTGCAATTGAGAATGTGAGTCTTGAAGCTGATGACTTCTGTGGGGCAAAAGGAGAGCATGCTGCTGGCAAGATGATAGCCAAAGCTCGGAGTGAAACGGATGATCACACAACAGACACTCCAATGCCAGCAAGAATCAGTGAAGAGCCTGCTGAAGGAGATAATGATGCAGGCCCTCTCGGTGTAATTGACCCTGCAATCTGGAGTGAAACTGACAGGGAGGCTGAAGAGAAATGCTGTAACTCAGAGAGCACTGCAGGTGTAGAATTATCTCCAACAGTAAAAGTCTGCAAAATGGAAATGCGACTTCCACACAGTTCTGACGTCAGGCCTTCACAGGAGGTTTCAGCTCCCGATCAGAACGGGCAGTTTAATCACCAAAGCGGAACGCAACAGTGCAAAGATGAAATAGAGGACTTACCGGCATGCCAGTCATACACAGAACCACAGGCTTTGTCCTTCATTAACAATGGAACACACAACAAGGCTGGCAGTGACGGCAGCTGTCATTGGATATCCAGCTCCAGCAGCAGTCCGAGCAGGCCTGCAAAGCCAGTAACTGCTGGGGATGGAAGACAAGAATGCCACGGTGCCGGGGGACATCAGTTGAAAGAGCAGGATCAGTCTGGCAGTTTTCCTGGTTGTCTTGACAACCTAAAGACACAGGAGGCCGGATATTTACAAACTGAAATCGCCAGAATGGACGGGGTAACTGAGATAAAAAAGAGAGAAGAAATGACAAGAACTGGTGAAGATGGGAAATTAGAAAACCCAGTGGACTTAGAGGAAAAACCTCTGCAACAAAATGAAATACACAAAGAAGACACAATGGAAATATCAACTGGGGATTGCATCAATGACTGGACAGAGGGCAAGATAAGAAAATATGGAAACAAAGTTACACATATTGATGAAGAACTGGGAAATAACCTTGAGTGCTTGCCTGATCACTCATACGATGCTGTAATTCAAATGATGGACAGGACAACCGTGGAAAAGGAAGGAAAAGAAGAGGCAAGTGTTGGAGAAGAAACTGATGTGCATGGTAACTGGGAGCTATTATTGAAATCAGAGGATGGCCATCAGCAACAAAATCAGCAGAAAGACATGACTGAGGCATCATCTGATGAATATTGCAGTGAATGGGCAGAGGGCAACATGAGTAAAAGTGGCACCAAATTAACCCTAGTTAGTCAACATGAACAAGGAAACGAGATCAGTTGTTTCTCTGATTACCAACACAGAGCTACAGAGACGTTCATGGCTGAAAATAAAGATGGCCTTTTCACTTTTCCTTCTACTAGTGATGCCGTTGTACCAGGTGAATTCATCAATTCACAAAATGCCAACACCAACGCCACTGCCCTAAACTGTAGTGACAGATTTCCCCCAGTGCCATCTGCTTTCACTTGCTACGACCGTGTGCCAGGGGCTTTTGACACTTTCGAAAAGATGCAGCTCATCCTCGAAGGTGACGACGATGATGCTGGCCTTGACAGCAGCCCTCTCCTCACCAGGCTGCCTGGTCAGCTGTTGAAATCACCCCAGCATGAACTTTACCAGTCCAAGCCAGAGGCAGAGAGCAGTGACCATGAGGAGGTACCAGAAGAGGAAGAGGGCATGGAGGAAATGGAAAGATTTGAGTGTCACAGTGAGAACATAGCAAATGGATTTTTAAGCAGTGGTTACAGTTGTAACAAGCTATCAAACCTTATCGCACGAGCAGACATTATTGCGCTCGTATGGCCAGAGCAACAGCCTAACTGTAAGTCTGCCTGTAATTCCTCTGAGGGCTTCCAGGATGACTTAAACTCACCGTCAGTGTCCTCCACCGTTTCTTCTAAGAGCGACAGTCCAGCCACCGACAGCCCCAAGTTTGAGATGAAACACCAATTCGACATGGTCCTGAAAGAGCTGGGCTTGTATTTTGATATCAGTATAAGTGATACAACTGAAGCCTTGGAGAGCGACAATTCAAACTGCAAAGAGCATCTCAGAAGCCCAGATCTAGGATGCCATAGGGACACATCATCAGGTAACTACAAACAGTACGACTCAATTTTTACTGTACAGTATACAATTAATACATTCAGTCATTTGATGTTATTGATAAAAGACTGCACCGCTCTCACTCTATACCACACTATCATCCTCCACCACCCCCCCTTCCTACACCTGCCGGCATTGCGTCAGTCATTACAATAAGCTAATCTGCTGCTGGCTGTAGCCCATAGACTGTGTATAAAGATGGATGACATGACAGCTCACCAAAAGTCCCCTGGTGGCTGGCTGCAGTATAGGTCATAACCCCTGCCTCCTCCATGTTAGCGGATGGGACACGGGCCAAACTGAAAAATCAAAGTACCCATCAAATAAATGTTTCCCAAAGATGGTCTCTGTCATTTTAGATAGTTCTTATGACGCTGATGTATGTTAAAATGTTAATTTTTCTTATAAGTTTGGATTTAATTTGTTATTTGATGCTATAAAAAGGGGTGTGACGTCACGATTGACAACGATTGGTTTGCACAGCTGTATGGGTGGGCCCTCGGTACCGCAGCTCCACTGCGGATCACTGCTGCACAGAGTCTGACTCCAAATGACATCACTAGCACAAGATGGCATCGCCCATATTCGGGATATTTTGGCTTTAGTTTTGTGCGGTGGGAGGAAGTGCAGAACCATAGTCCATCTTTATGTATAGTCTATGGTGTGGCCTCATAATTAGCATACTAGGAGAGGGGTATCAATCTTCTAATTCTCAGAAAGTCAAACTATTGTTTTAACCATCTGATCTATGTAAACTACTCTCGCATTTAGATTCAAGACTGTGTAAAAGCGTTGTTAGATAATTGAATCAAGTAAAAAGCGTTGACTCAGCCTTGTGTAATATCAAATGAAATCAAACTTTATTTGTAAAGCACCTTTCATACAGGTAAGTGCAGTTCAAAGTGATTCACAGACACAAGACACAACACGTGTAGACCAAAAAACAACAGAAACAACCAAACAAACAAAAGAAAGAAAACAAAACTGTAAGAACATGAAACCAGTGTATAATAATAATAATAATAATAATAATTATGTGGAATATTTCACATAAAAAATGACCATGACTCTCAAGAACAGGCTGTCACGTTTTTAATCATCCTTATTGACACCACAATTATGTTCAGACAATGATGCCAGAATAAGATGAAATGACCGAACTCTGCTAGTAATATATTCTGACTGCGCTGTGTGTTGCATGTCTATCATTTAGATGATGCTGATGAAGGATGCCTGGATGTGTGTGGAGGCGATCCAGTGGTTTCTTGCACCTCTGTCAGTGGTGACGGCGAGCAGGAGGTGCCCCGTGGTAGCCGCCTGTGCCAGGAAGCACCCATGAACACTGCAGAGAAACACAGAGGTTCAGAGTTTTCTTTTTATAACAACAACAAAAAGGTATTATGTCAGGAGGAATGAAATAACCAAATATCAACAAAGTGCCCCTGTAAACAGTGTTGATAACAAGGGTGAAACTACATTGAAATTAAAATAATGGTTTGCTCAACGAGAAAAGGATATGGAAATAGTTTAATCAGAGCTAAATGTTATTTTATTCCATTGTTTTTAGTGTTACATGGTTAACACTGCTTTTCAGGAGTGTTGGGCGATAGACTTTAAGAGGTCATCTAGGTTAATTCAGTGAGGAAATACAACACGTCTATTGATTTGTCTTTTCAAATGGACAGCGCGTGCTCTCATGAATGTTCAAATATTCATTTTGCTGCCCCAACAAAGTGCAGTGGAACGATAACGCCGCCGTGAATGCAAAAACATTGTTTAAGGGTAAACAGAGCAACAGATAAAACAGAATTATCCGGTCCCTCCTGGCTGTCTCTGACTGTCAATATGTTCTTATTCAGAGCCCCGGGAAATGGAGCAGAAAAGGATGTGGTCTCCGTCCTTCATGTGTCGAGCATTCTTGGAGCAACTGAGCCAGAGTGAGTTTGGTATTGTAATGGCAGCGACTATCCTGATCATTTTATTGATAACATGGTGGATTCTTTTTTGGACAAGAGTCATATTTGTTTCATTTGAAAGGTTTTTAATGTCTTTACATGTTGCCTTGACTGCTGTACAATGGCATGGATCGGTCTTGTAACATTTTCTATGTATAAATAATTTTGGTTTTATTTATTTATTTTATAAAGCAGATTGAAAATTACACACAGGAATAAAAGCAAGGGGAGAATAAAGGAAAAGACAAACAAAGCATAGAAGTACAAAGTGGGACACTTTATCCTGCTGCGTCTAGTCCCAGAAAGTACAAACCATGTAATTACAACTTCCAGGTTTGTCATGTGATGCACACAAGAGACTTTTCCTCATAGACTTACATTGGGAAAGTGACAAATGTAAATCAACAGATAATTGTTCTTGAGATACATTAACTTCCCAGTACTAACATTTAAATAGCCGAATCCAGTGTTATTTTATTAGGCATTGTCACTGTCATTCATGTGAGTGAGCCCAAGACTGATCGGTTGGGAGGCGGGGTCAAAGGAAACCCTAGTGCGCTTGCTCAATGGCACTCATGCGCCAGTAAGCAACTTTCATAGGAATGAACGGGGCCACGCCTCCCACGCTTTACCCAGTTCTCTTTATACATCCGTGGTCTCACCCTTTCTTTCCTTCTCATCATCATCAAGCTTGCCTGCTGGGAGATAAGTGGGCTGGCCCCCGAATATTTAACAGAGTCAGTCTGACAACCTGCCTACCTGGAGATGCAATGTGGTCACCTTGTCAGATTGAGTCAAAAAGCCTTAATAGCATGGCTACTCTCTCAGCATATTGAGAAGCATTATGTTAATCTTGCATCAGGGAAGGAAGTATGATTATTTTTATTTATTGTTCACTGTGGGATCTTTGCAAAAATGAACAGGAAACAAAATGTAGAGTATGGAGGCTTCTGGGCTGTCAGGCTGGTGCAAACTGTGTTGTGATCAGCAAGAACGTGTACATTTTAAATAAATAAATATTGGGGAAACTATTTTAAAAACCAAAAGATTTTTCCAGCAGGGCAAATGTGGACAGGAAGCAGGTTTTCTTTAATCAGAAAATACTGGTGCATACTGTGTTGTATATATTTTTGTGTCGCGTTCTTGTGTGCAGGACCGCCAGAGCAGCCCAGGAGGCTGGAGCCTCTGAGAACATGCACACGGCCTCTACGGGTTGGACTTTCAAAGAGAGCCAAGACCAAACACCTACACCGTCCGCACCCCTACAAATGAACATTGGCAATGCAATCAAGGTGATGTGCATGAGTGTTAATGAAGGTCTTAAAAGCCTTCTTTGTTGCCATGTCCAACAAGTGAAATGTTGGTTTCTGATTAGTGTGTTGTTGTTCATGGTCTTCTTGAGCTTCTTCACTTTTTTGTTTTTGTGAGTCGTTCTGGTTCCTGCACATCTTAACTGCCCTTAACTTAACTGAACTCCCTTTATCTCAGGGAAGACTGAATCCACAAAATCTCCATTTTTCCCTTCATCCTCTCACTGGAGGTTCCCATATAATCACAATCTACTGCTGTTTGTCCACTGAGCAGCTCAGCTGCAGCAGTTGGGGGCTAAGTGCCTTGCCTTAGGGCACCCTGACAGCTGATAAAAGATACCTACTTCCTGTCCTTTGCCTTGCTGGAAAAATATTCTGGTTCTTAAAATAGTTTCCCCAATTTATTTATTTATTTATTTATGTATTTATTCATTCATTAATTTGCTTCTTTCCAACAAAATGTACACATTCTTACTGGTCTTGGTTGGTTTGTTACATATAATTGGTCCTTATGTGTTTCACTGTAGGTGTTTTGATGCAGTATGCTACTTGTTCCTGTTATGTGTGGGCGTATTCAGTCAGAGTATGTTCTTTTACTGTTCTGTGTTCTGTTTTTTCCATTAAATGGGTTCACGTATTCTGTATACAACATATCCTTGAGCAGTTCTGTGGGAGGTTAGCTGTAGTTCAAATTTCGTTTGGCACTGAATTAAATAATATAATTGCATATAAAATGTGTTTTCATTTGTATACAATACATCACTCTACCTTTAGGCAAAACATACTAGATCCATGCTCATTACTGCGAACTGCGAACAAGTCATAGAAATGCAAGTTTACCCTATTAAATGTTTAACAGGCTTCCAGATACAGCAGGTAGTTGGAAACTGACTTGATTTTAACATGGACGCAGCACTTGCCGTAATGGCTTTAGGCTGTGGAAGTGACACCTCTGTTGGACTGTTTGGGTTCATTTAGCTCCCTAAACAGGAATGAATAGGTTTGTTTTATTCTTAAGTCAGGCTATTTTTTGTTTTTTCTAGAACATGGAGTTGGTAGAGGCAAGTAAATCAATGACAACTTGACTGCACCTGCTTAAAATAATAGCATAGCCACATTGTCATTGCTTACTTGTCCTCAGTGTGTACTATTCAAATTTAGCATTGTACAACAGGGCTAAAACTGCCCTGTTAACTATGTTGTGATCTGAAACTTACTTTGGTTCTCTTTGTAAAGGAGCAGAATGGAAAAAGTACATGACAAATTTCTTTTCAATAAAGAATAATTAGGATTTTTCTCGTGGATCCAGCTACAATTGTTCCTTTTGTGTTGAGTCCCCTCAGTTTATTTTATCAAACCAATTATTCACTGATGTTTTTCAGGACTTTGGAATAAAAAATTGTCCTGATCACATCTCTGAATCAAAATGGTGGGAGTTTTTGGGGAGCAATTTGTTTCAATGAGAAAGGTGCCTCAGCTGGCAGACAGGCAAGTGCAAATCAAAACGAAACAACGGCACGGTATGGCTTTCCAAAAATAATTGGATTCAGACACTACACATTCAATCTGCCTTTTAATCAGGCACAGTCTGTGAAGGCTGGGGGAGTTGAATTAGAGGTTTTTTTCGATTGATAATGACATTGTCAGTACTAGTTGTGTCTTGAGCTGTATTTGCCCGTTTTATTTTCTGATTTGTTGCGTTGCTTAACCTTCACACAGTTTCCCCCCCCCCCCCCCGTCTTTAGCTGAATGCTTATTCTGCTCAGGCGCCGGTAAGTTTTTTTTTATTCATATAAACTGCCAACATCTTAATATATTATTAATGTATCAGTTTCTATTATTCTAAATGCATAATGTTCCAATCATTGTCTTTAATGAGGGCAAACGTCCACCTGCAGTTGCTGGAACAGTCTATTGTTATTTCCTTCTGGTTTTAGTTATACTTCACTTGACGTGTAGTGGACTGTGTTACCGCTGTACTATTCTTCCATGATTGTCACATTTCAAAAATGAAAGCATGAGAAGCATTGTAATGAGAGTGTGGAATTCATTCCAGACAGTTCTACTGTCAATGAACCAGACTATTATTATTAGAAAGTCTGTTCTGTTCTAAAAATGCATTTGGCCTACATACTGTAGGTAAATCTGAAAGTAGACCTTTGTGAATTTGGAAACACACCAACTGCTGCAGCTACTGAATGTAAAATGTATCTATAAGAGATTGAATCATAAATCAGGTAAAGTTTAGATTTTTATAGCATCATGTTGACCATGTTCACCCTCTTAGTTGAGGATGTCAGCTTGCTAACATTTGCTAATTAGCTCTAAGTAGTGCCAGATGAAAAGTCGGGGATCACCAGAGTCATTAGGATTCATCCTCTGCAGATGACAGCTTAAACAAACTTTGGTGACAATCCATCCATTAGTTGTTGACATATTTCAGTCTGGATCAAAGTGGTGGCCCTACAGACTGACATTACCATCCATTAGACCATACCATTTTATGGTCTAAAGGGGCGAAATATACCTGAGCAAGTTGTTGGAGGTTGGCCAGTTTTTTAGATTGATGCATTATCCGAAAAAACAACTTTAGCAGTAGAGGGTTAATTCTATTTTCCCTTTTATGTTAGTTCAGATCTAAGGTTTCCTTCATAAACTTGTATCTGCAGCCTCTCAAACACAAAAGAGACATTACAGCTTTAGCGTCAGCGAGGAGACTTAAAAGGCTGCAGTGGAACCAAGAGTTCTTACAAAGTGATCCCCTCCCCCTTCTCACCAAAGCATCACTGTATATAATTCACTTACCACAAATGATCATCTCCTAGCATAACCCAAGGATCCAAGATGTCAAACGGTGCCCAAAATGAAACCTGGCAGTTATTTACATTCCTGTGTTTTTAATTCTCTCCCCACCGCCAAAATTAAAGGGATTAGGCTTACACACATTTGTTTATTTTCATTAGGCGGAATGGAGGACAGGCATTATCCCAGCGGGAGGGTCCAAGTAACGTTATTATGCTCGTGGAGAGACCTCCAACATGCGGAATACGCACTCTTCCACCTCCCTTTATGCCCCTTTAAGCATTTGCATAGTTCTTCGGTGTAGGAAGGCCTATACTTAGGAAGCTTATTACTGGAAAGCTAGAGGATAATTAATGGGCACCAACCAACATGCCTTGAATATTTCAACAGCTACCAAGAGCAGTTTTTATACAACTTTGAATTGCATTCTTCTTTGTGAGCGATGATAAGATGAACAAACAAACAATGTCTATCAAATGTGGAAATAAAGGCTTGTTTCTCCTGCGCAAAGAAAACACGACGGCTTTATCTTCTTTCCACTGTTACATCGAGTACACACTGGGGGCCTTACGGCATCTGTCTGTATCAAAGGGTTGTTTACATTGTTGACTGTGTTTCAGCGCAGCAGCTGATGCATCTACGCGTTATAATGAAAGGAGAAGCTGTGGTGCCTAACTGTCTGCAGCAGACGACAGCATCGTTTCAAAGCGAGCACGGCTCAAGCTAAGAGTTTGCCATTGCAGCACTGTATGTATATTGACTCACACACACGCGCACAAACTAAGCCTCCATGTATTTGTTGCCTCTTTCAGATCAATAGCAATCACTGGGCCACAGTAGCAGAATCGGATGATCGACTCGGCTCGACTAAAAATACTCTGGAATATCCATTGCCTCTGCACACTACTGAGTTCACTGTTGGGACAGTAATGCCATGAAAGTGACCAGATCTAAACACTTCTGTCACTTAATGGATACCGTTATCAGAAGTGCATGATACTCTTCCTTTTTAATCTGATGGGATATGACTGAAAAGCAGCTCTGGCAGAGAGCTTGTAGTGGGCCAGGACAAAAACTGTGATCAGTGGAGGCTTCATGAATTTAAAGTTGTTGAATCCCACTTGATTTATCTCGCCCAACATCTAAATATCCTCAACAGCGGACCATTTGTGAACACTCGAAATATATCCCACTGCTGTTTCGCTCAGGTCGGCCCGCACAGTAATCTGTGCTTTTGGTGCTTTGGTGGAGCAGGATGAAGGGTAGCGGGCCGAGAGGAAGGACAGTAAGAGGATTTCACAGTTGAGTGTTAGGACACAACTTTGCGTTATTGTTTTGCCTGCTCCTGAAAAGCTCTAATTGAATTGCCTGGACAGGAGACGTGTCGGAGCGCAACAAAACAGCAGCATCGGATGAATACACAGGATCCTCGCTGACTCACGACAGAGTCAAGATGAGCTAGAGAGTCACTGGTGGTGGGTGGTGGGTGGGGGTGGGGGGGGGGGGGGGGGGAATGACGTGTAAACTAGAACAGCTGTTCTGAGG
>JAVQJF010061610.1:0-33543 GCA_036023855.1 Gadopsis marmoratus
GAAAATATAGGGGGGTGGGGGGGTAGGGTAAGAGCAGGATGAAAGAGAACACACAGCAATCAAAGTACAACTCCACATACAGAAAATGCAAAGCAATGGCAGCTACAATGCTATTTACAGCAACAGCTACACTAATAACGACAATAGCAGCAGCAGGCGTCCTCATCCACTCGACGTGACCCGTGTTCATCCAGACTGTGCAGCACCAAGTCTCGGATATCCAATCTCCACACACAGAGAGAGAGACACAGAGAGACAGACATGGACAGATATACACCCATCGATAGACACAGACAGACAGACATAGAGACAGAAAACACAAACAGACAGACATACAATGAGAGAGACACAGATAGGAAGACACGGAGAGAGAGAGAGAGAGAGAGAAACACAAACGGACACGGAGAGAGGGAGAGAATAGAAAGAGCGAGAGATACAGACAGAGGCAGACATGCAGAGAAACAGAGACAGGGACTGTGAGAGAGAGGTAGAGTCCTTGAGAGATTGAGTCAGAATGTGATGTAGCATGTAATGAAGGAATATTGCTGCACTCTCCTAATCACAGGAGCCATAGTAAGCTGTCATGGCCTACTATACATACAGTTGTCCTAGATATTTCCCTTATCTCATTAACCTATTCAATACAGCCGAAGATCAGTGGGATCATTATTGCTGCAGGTAGCGGAGGGTTTGTTGTCGGCTGTCCTTGAAGGCCCTTTTCTCCCACTGGAGGGCACAGGATACACAGTAGGCTGGCCAAGACAATGGAGGAAGTACAATTTCACAGGCTACACTTTTACAGTAAAACGTGTGGCAGCTATGATGCGGCAACAGTGCTGAAGTAGGCGAAACATGATTTGTGGTTCACAAGAAAAAAATGTATATGGGCGTACTGTCTGTAGCTGAGAGTGAGAGCTGCAAATTTTTTAGCTGAAAGGCGTTGTGACAACTTTATTCTCATCATAAATGCAGTCAGATTATACCAGGACGCTGTTTACACATGTACGCGGACACACGCGAGTGGTCGGTGGTGTGTCAGTAAGTGTCACCCCACTTGCAGTTCGCAAGTACATGCATGTTTTTGTGAGCAGAATTTGTGTCACATTGTTGTATCTTCAGCGTAGCTTCTGTGTATCTCGAACCCTGCCTGTGCTGTGAATGATATCTTGAACCAGTTTTATGAAGTGAAAGTGTATGGAACATAAGATATGTCAGAGACCCTGCCTGATGCCTGAACATGTTGATTGGTATGATACTGGGATCTTATATTGTTATAATACAGCTCCCTGCTTGCGTCAGTCTACAGTATCCATTTGAAATAAGCCTACAGATATTAACTTTACTCTTAATTCTTTATGTTCCCAGACTCAGGGGTGGATTTACTAATGATCAAGTAAAATAAGTGTCAAAATCTCCACTTGCAGCCCCTAGAATCTGTACTGTTCATTTAACTGACACTTGCTGAAGGTACAGTGTCGCCTCACCAGCAGTATGACTTAATGTTTGCCCCAAGTGTGACAATACATCAAAGACCATGGTGTCATTAAAATCAAGTGTTTATCTCCTCGAGAGAAGTTTCATTACCTTGGAATTTACTCCACAACTTCAAGTTCTAGGTGTTGATTTCTGTTGCTCTCTGCCCTTGACTACCCCTATAAGAAAATAAATTGTACCTAGAAAGGCGTTGGTGCTGCTCAAACCGGTTTTTTTTTTACAGTACCGGGAAGTGTATAGGTTTTGATATGAAAGCAGATTCCTGTAATCTGTTTTACACATTCCTTCACCAAATCTGCACTACAAATCATGGCAACATTTACGAATGTTAACTTACGCTATCTTTTTATTTTGTTTTTTCGGATAAGGGGACATATAGGCTATCGAAGTGTTACTGAAGCAACTGACAGTTCCGTCTTGCCACACCTGCTGATCTCCTTTGTGAATACACCCGCAGATCCTGAAAGTCAGAAGAGCCTGTCACTGTGTCCTTGTTTACATACTGAAGCTGTCAAATACGATGATGGTGGCACGTTTGTGCCCTTTGGAAAAGGAGTTGTTAATTTCTACCTTTTTAAATCAAGTTTGATTTAGTATGTAAATGGTCCTGTTAGCTTATTTTATATGCACTGCATGTAAAACGTAAGTTAATATAAAACTGAAATACGTGACCGTGCAGTAAATCATTGAGGATATATTGTGTGCTTCCAGAAGCGAGAAGCAGGTTCTTGGAAACAGGACTGCTGTGCTGTTCTGCTCAGCTCAGCTGTGTCGGTCAGTGCTCCTCGGCGTGCTTTGACACTGCATGAGAAAGAAACATTCCTTATTAATCACCTTTGCTAAGGTGGGCTGTGGTACAACCGTGCCCGAGGGGATCACTTTGCTTCACTGCTCAAATTTTACCTCAACATGTCATTTGACACGTCCTCTCCTCACCTTCCGAAATTGAGAGGCCACTGATGGACACAAGTCGTAAATGATTCATATTCACCAGTCTGAATTTAGGTTTTAGCCTCACGATGACCTAACTGACTGACTTCTCATTTTTTTGCATGTTATGGTCTGTACTTGGAATTCTTTACAAAACACACAGTTGGTTGCTTCTATATAATTTTCTCAAGTGAACTGTAATTTTTATTGTGTGGCACACACGGTCACCATCAGAGCCGTCGCCAGAATTTTGAAAGAAAACCTACAGGGACCCCTGGTCACCGTGTTGAACCTCTGTAGAAGCTAAAAGTACATTTGTTTTCTATGATGACCACACATATGGTGGGAGATACAGTATAATTAACAAACAAGACAGGAGGAAGAGTGCTCCTGAAGTAAAACTGAATTTTTTTAAATTAAAATAGAAAATGTCCACTGAGAAATATTAATATACTTTAAATTTAACATTCAGACCAATATTGTCTGTGTGGGAAGAGCTTCACACTGTTGGCCAGCACTTTCTCAGCTTAGCAGCTTATTCAGTTTGGGCTACTGATTACGTAAGAAGGCTATATGCAGCAGGAGGCTATTCCAGTGCCTTGAGCTTAATGCCAATTATCAGATCATGGTGACGTTATTGAAATGAAAGAACCATCAAGAAGAGTTTACAATAATTTTCCTAAAGTCTTTATGATATTAAGAAAGAGTAACAGCCTTGAAACAAGCTGCCTGTAAAGGTACTGCAAAAGTAGGAAAACCTTTTTGTTTTTTTAAATCATCATTTGGCATAACTTGACTATTACAAACATTTAAATTTGCATACTGGTAGACATGATATGACAACACATGCCTAGGCAGCCACACCGCTGAGCAGTCTGGCAGCACGTTATTAATGCAGAATTTGCCTGCAGGCTTACATCGTCTTGTGAAATGCAAAGAAGTTCAAAAGCAGTCAGTAAGTGAGTAGTCTTTGCAAGCTGAAACTTGTCTTTAGTGTTATATTTCTAACGAGGTGTTGTGTTGACATTCTTAGGAATATCGCATACACTCCTCGATTCCATTGTAGCACCCCTATGTTTCCACCTAAGCTCTCTGTTAGTGGTTTAAACAAAGCGTTCAAGAACACAGCAAAGGGCCTGTGGGACTGTGGGACCACAGATGCGGGCACTCGAAAAACTCCAAATCAAAATAACAAATTAGGCACAAATTAAAGAGTTTCCATTCAAGCCATATGTATTTCTGAGGAAAGAGTGACTTCTCACTGGTTTAAATCAAAAATACAGTTACATAATAGTTTGTAATTTGTAATTATTATTTGTTTGTAAATGCATTTTGTAGATTCCATTTCCTGTTACCGGGCCCATCAGGCATTTTCTTTGCAGCACGTCATTGTTGTATTTTGTCACATGCAAATAAGAAGCAAATTGTGAAGCATCTAAAAAATGTCTGTTCTGTCAAATGACCACCTTGTTTTGCATCCGTTTTCCATGTTTGTTTTTTGGTAGAATGTTTCTTGAAAGCCTAATGCTGTTGGGGGTGTTGTTTTGGAGATAATGCATTTGCATATAAAAATAATTATTTAGGCTTGACCATTCTGAGGCTGTTAACATGCATCTGTCCATACTTTAGCTTTTTTCCAGGCCTTGGTGGACCAGAGCAAGTCAAGAGCTCTCTCTATTCAATATGTCTATACACATACATCTCTGACAGCAGTCAGAAGAAAGGGAGAGATGAGATAGCACGTGAGGGGAACATTTAGCTTTCACTTAGGCCAACATCAGAGATGAAGGGTCATGCCGAGTACTAACGCAAACATCTGCACATGGCCAGGGAAATGCAGATGTCAAAGTCATGTGAACGGGAGTCGGGCTGGCAGCGAGGCCAACCAGCCTCCCGCTGTGTGTGGCTCTGTTGTTGAAACAAACACCAGAACTCAGGTTATGCAATCAGTCACGCTGCATGTGCCAGCTGGTAGAGGTAGTCAGAAATGGAGAGGATGTTTATTCTTTTTTAATCCTTAGTGAAACAGCATAAATTCTCTGTGGAAGAATTTGTTTCCTTTCAGTTCATCGCATTTACGGTTCTGTAGATTTGGTGTCATTTTAATATTTATCATCTGTTTAGGATTCTTTTTACGTTGTCTCTGTCTAACTGTGTCTTCGGGGGCTTTAGATTCATTGTAGTATTACATGTATGACTTGACTCTAATGCAGGGCATGTGACAATATGAAAACATCTCAGCTACAGCGGGCATTTCTCCTTTGTCATGCAAGCATGTTGTGACTTGATATAAGCAGTTCTGCTGTTGTGGCGGACAACATCAACAACATTGTGGGTCATGTGATATGTCAAGAGCACAGATCAGACAGCTCACCCACACTCACTTTTCTTTTCTTTATTTTTCTCTCCATCCAACAGCCAAGGGTTTGTGGTGCCATGATGAAGAAAGTTGTGGAAGTTGTCCTGCTGTTGTTGCTGCTATTCTTCACGCCGCATGCAAAGGGTATGCGTAAGTGTTTGGATGTAGCCAGAAACACAGTCTCAGTATCTCCTTAAGTTTCCGATAATGTGTTAAGGCACCTGAGAGGTGTTGGTAGGCTATTGACACAGGAAACAGGAGCCAGAGCAGCACAATGAATATGTAATGATAAGTAGTAGTGTCATTTATCTGTGGATATTTTTGTTGTATGTCACACATCATTCACAATCCACATCTGTTGTTCTTTATTTACACTGCTGAGTATGTGTTGTAGTATTTGCTTTCATTTCCTCTTTCCCTATCTGTCTTTAGGCCACAGCCTGCCAGGGAAGCCTGCACTGACTAGTTGCCGTTCTCCCGAAAAAGAGACCTTCACCTGCTGGTGGGAGCCGGGCTCTGATGGGGGACTGCTCACCACCTACGCCCTGTACTATCGCAAAGAAAAGTGAGTGGGTTTCTAGTTTCATGCAGTAACACATCCACTTCATTTTGTTTAATTTTGCGTTACCTGCACAGTGAGAATCAGTGAGGAGCAAAGATGGATTGTTAGCAGACACCAAGAGAGAGGTTTAACGGAGGATGCACGGGCTGGTTTCATTTAGTCAAGACTGAGGAGCGCTGCAGTATAATTCAGAAAGATGAGGCTGTCACATCGACATACATGTCAGAGGAAGAAGAATAGAGCTCAGCATCGATGCAGCAATTGCAGCAAACACTACTGGACTTCACGTTCACAAGGATGGCACAGTTGTCAGTGAGCGGCCTACCTGGTTGTTATAGGCATTTAGACGCATAAGATACACTTTATATAAGACATAATGCATATATTAAAGAAGTAGTTCAACATTTAGGGAAATACGCCTATTTGCTATCTTGCTGAGAGTTAAGTGAGATCAATACCACTCTCATGTCCATCTGTTACATATGAAGCTACAGCCAGCAGTCAGTTAGCTTAGCATAACATATTTGTCCTTGTACATCCCCCGCTGTGTGTTGCCTTCCGTGCTGCATTCAGTTTCATTTTACCTTTTCATTCCCACCAGAAGAATGTAATCATGTGCAGCCGTGCAAAAAATCCAAATTCAAATGCAATTGCTGGTCAGCATGATGCATTACATGAGTGGGTCAAAGCAGCAATATGTCTGGGGGCTGTTTTTTCCTCACTTTCTGTTAAATGAAACCATTGCGAATTGCCGACCCGCACTATTGTCCTGGTGAGGTTAAAGACTACCATTCGCCACCCTACTAGTAGTGGCCAGCTGCTTCCTTTCACTTCACAGCAAGCATCAAGCACCAAGCTGGGGGAACGTTATGCATGCGGAAGCTCACGCCATCTTTCAGAGAAGTACCCCCTACGGTACAGGTCCTCTGACCAATCAGCACCAGTCGCTGCTACAGCAACAACGACATGTTCCCCTGGTTTCTAAACATAAACACTCCCCGTTGTGTTCATTAAAATGCCCGGGTCTGCTGGGATTTGAACCTAAGTGTCTGTGGCGGTGGCCATGTGCTCATACACAGCACGTCAGCAGACTTATTTTGGATGTCTTCTTCAAAAACAAAACATCCAAGAGATGAGGCAAACCTGCAGTAGGAAAGAGGGTTGTATAGGAGCTTCTGACAGCGACAGCGATACAGAAGGTGCAGGTGTCGCAGAACAGCATGAAACAAGCACAGACAACAAAAGGGCTAATTGAGAGTGTAGGATGTTAGGAAGGAATTACACAGGTATCATCCACTTATCTCTTTTGTTGTAGTTAATGCTCAGAACTTTTTCTTCCTTTTCCGTCTGCAATTTAAAATTGCATGGCCCCCATTTATTTTGCAATCACCTTCTCCTCTTGTCTGTATCATCTTGTCCTACACACGCACACACACACACACACACACACACACCTTCAGGAATTGTAGCATGAAGAATGCATGCTGAAGTGTAGCAATGCAGTACAGTGCAAACACACACATGCGATTACATGCCTGCCTCTTTTGCAGCTCTGAGACCGTATATGAGTGTCCCGACTACCACACGGCTGGAGAGAACTCCTGCTTCTTTAACAAGAACGACACGTCCATCTGGGTCAACTACAACATCACTGTGGTGGCCACCAACTCAATGGGCAGCAACTTCTCCGACCCCGTGGATATAGATGTGATGAACATTGGTAAGGCAATGGATGCAACTTTTTTTTCCGTTCTCAACCCATATATGAGAATAGGTAAAAAGGGTATTTTAACGTACACTGACACAGCTGCTCAATGGCACACTGGGTTATACTCGGGCTAATGCTCTCATGAGTGTACTTATCTCCCTCCAGCTGTAGCTGTGCACTGAAGGTCACCATTTTAAAGCTGTGAAATTAAAATATGAATGCTGAATAATGGTTGATTATGATCAAACCAAATGTAAGAGAAATTAAATGACTGAAGGGATATTTTTCTTATTGTCTACAAAATTCTATGAGGATCAAAACCAACAATGAACTGATCCTACCAACAACTATTGCCTGTCTATTCCAAGCCTAATATAGTTTATTCCTCTGTACCTCAATTGTTGTACAAAAAAATATTAAAAGCACACAGCGCCGTACTGGCTGGCATGTTCCGTTATTGCAATCACCACGAACCACACTGTAGTTTATTTTGAGTCAATCCCACATGCACCGTCTGAAAATAGTCCCCAACATATTCTCTCTTCTTTGAGTGGTGATGTTTTAAATCTGCAGTGCCCTACTGTTTTAGGAAATGACTTGGCCTTTTATTTTTTTAAATGGTCTTTGTGACCAGTTTGTAAAGTAGTATTTCTTCAAAATATGTAGGGAAGCAGGGTAGGGAAGTTTGAAAGTATTGAGAACAAACAGCTGGTTTTGGACCTTTTTAGTTTTATAGAATTAGCCCCGTCCTGTTATGTTCCTAAATACAAAAGCATGATGTTTTGTTAATGAAATATCCAAAAGGGAGTGTAAAACACATAGCATTAAATGACTCCACCTTGGCCTTGAGGCTGCTTATCTGAAAGTGCTCCTCTTCTCCTTGTCTCTGATAGTTGCATTGACCTGATTTGGTTATCAGGCTTAAGCAACATTTATTTCTTGTCTTACCTCACTATGTGTCTCCAAGAAGATAACTTCAAGCCTAAACATTAACATTAATCTCATTCATGTCGCCACACGTGCTTCAACAAATATTTGGAAAGCCAGTCCTGCAATGACATCGTTCATCCGCTGGAGGTGTGCATTGGTTTACTATTACATAGACGAAGAGACAGCGACGCAATCCTGTCTGTCGTGAACACTGTAAATTCCTGCCGTACTGGTTTGGCCTGATTCAACCACAGTTGGCTCCTATTGTGTTGCTGTGTTACAAACATTATCATCCACCGAAATTCTTTTTCTTTGCCTTCGTCTCAGTCACACACACAAAACACCTCCTCTTTCATTCACATTTTGTCTTTCCCTCTCCAGTCAAGCCTAATCCTCCAGAGAATGTAACAGTGGCTGTAATGGAGGACAAGGGCTGGCCCTTCCTCCGGGTGTCATGGGAGCCGCCACATAAGGCTGACACCCGCTCCGGTTGGATCACTCTCATCTATGAGGTCCGCGTTGAGCTGGAGGGGGAAAATGACCCAGAGGTATGTCGCTCGTTACTCGTGCATGGGAGTGGCCTGGTGGTTAAAATGTTTGTCTTCCAAATGTAAAACCTGCGTTTAAGCCTCATGTGATTGAGCCCTGAGGCGCTGTTCTGCAGTTGCCTTTGACCTCTGACCTCTTGTAACGTATTTCAAATTAATTTCCTCATAAAATCAAATTTATTTTGTATACCAAGCAACATTTATAATCTATATAATGACAACTTGAAGGACTGACTGGACTGTGCATAACTGCGTGTTGTATTTCCAGGTGCACCTTGCAGGCCAGCAGAAGACGTTTAACGTTTTCAGCCTGCGGTCAGGTGGTACATACCTTGTTCAGGTGCGCTGTAAGCCCGATCATGGCTTTTGGAGTGAATGGAGTTCCTCTTCCTACATCAAATTTCCTGACTGTAAGACATCTACCAACACAACACAATACATTATATAACATAGACTTTTTCTGTAAGATTTAATGCATTTATTAAAGCAATAGTTTGACATTTTGGGAAGTACACTTATTCTCTCTTGCCGAGAGTTGGATGAGAAGACCAATACCACTCTCACATCTGTTTGTTAAATATGAAGCTACAGCCAGGAGAGGGTTAGCTTAGCATAGCTTATTGACGGGAAACTGTGGGAAGCAGTTAGCCTGGTTCTCTCCAAAGGTTAAAAAAAAAATCTGCTTACCATCACCTCTGAAGCTCATTAATTAATTATATATATACCTTGTTAATTTGTTGTGGTTGGGGTTTTATGGATATTTATGTGATGGAACTATTTATTGGCTGTGAGCGCTGATTTCCACAGTAGAACCACAAATTGTCATCTTTACACTTTGTTTTCTGTATGGATTAAACAAACAGGACATAATGTTTGTTGTTTATTAGTGAGCTTTATTGTTTATTTTTAACCTTCGGACAGAACCAGACTAGCTGTTCCCGTTTCCAGTCTTTATACTAAGCTAAGCTAACTATATCCTGACTCCAGTCCCATATTGAACAGGCAGGGATGAGAGTGGTATTGATCATCTCATCTAAGTCTCAGCAAATAAGCGTATTTGCCTAAATGTGAATAATTCCTTTAACTAAAAGCTGGATGTAATTATAAATTAAACTCCTTTAATATCCTATAATATTAATCTACATAAGAAAAAATAGATAATAAAACAGTACAAGGTTGAACATTGTGTTGAAGCACTCACATTGTTGTGTCTTAAAGATTTCCATCGGGAGAAGTCAGTGTGGATCCTCATTACGATCTTTTCTGCCTTCGTCTTCCTCATCCTCACATGGTTTCTGCACATGAACAGGCGCAGGTATAACAATGAACAAGAATTCCTTGTGCAATTTGCTTGGTCAAATGTTGACTTTTATTTTTGATTGAAGTATGAATACATGTTTCATGATATGATATATGCATATGATATATGCTACAGAGACCCAGAGCAGCTGTAGTTTTCACGCCTACCTCAGGATCACACTTAATATGTGATCATAAAATATAATGGTTTATATTACTGCTGCTACTCACGGCTTTTATATAATACAGCAAGAGTATTGATACAGCAAGTATTGGTTTTGATTATCATCTCATATTTATTGATTTTCATCTGCTGCTCGCAAGCCCTGACATAGATCTCTTTTATTTTTCATGTACGAAGTCTGAAGCATTGTTTTCTGCCACCAATCCCTGGCCCTAAAATCAAAGGGTTTGATAAGCAGCTTCTTAAGGTAAAGCAGCAACATATGGAACAATCTTTTGATTTATATAATAACTCTCCTAATCTGCTGCAAATAATGATATTTAAATAAGAAAAAGGACTTGTGACTGATTGTGATTGATTTTTCTGTAACTGTATGTCCCTCTTTGTGTGTAGAATGGCAAGTCTAAGGAAGTCTTCAGTGCACTGGTGGTGTCTGATTTCCCCCAAACCACATCGTGTAACTACGAGGACTTGCTGGTGGAGTATTTAGAGGTGTATGTTCCCAAGGAGCAGGAGCTGATGCTGGAGGAAAGCAAGGATCTACATACTGGTTGTCTCAAATCTGAGAGCTCCACATCTGACAGCGACTCTGGCCGGGGCAGCTGCGACAGCCACGTTATGCTGATGGATAAGTGTGTAGAGACAAAAGAAGAAGAGAGGCAAACAGATGAGGAAAGCAGTCGAATGGGGACGGAGGCACAGAGGCGCCAGACAGACTGGGAGGAGGAAGTGTTGACCTATGCTCATGAAGACATGGTTAGCCCCGACATGTCCAGTGGGAGGGTGAAAACCTGGCCTTCTGTGTTTTCTCCGCTGTCCCAGTACAGCTCAAGCCCACAGGACCAAAGGAGCTCACTTGAGATGGTTAAACTGCACTGCCTTTCTGACAGCCTGCTGCCCCCAGGCTCCGCGCCCTCCTACCTCGCCCAGCCTGGCCACAGCTCCACGGAGGCTCTCGGACAGAGCTACTGGGAGTTCTGCTTGGGCAACAAGCAACCTCACCTGCTCCAGACGCAGGCCCACCGTCAACTCCAGGCCCACAGCGATGTCAACATCTCCAGCATCGGCCGCAAACAGGCACCTGCTTGTCTGCAGTCGCCCGCTCTCCTGCCAACTGAGTACGTTGAAGTCCAGAGGGTCAACGAGGAGGATATGGTTCTTCTCCAGCCTGTTGTGTCAGGCCATGGGCACATCGAAGGCTTCCCCCAAATGTCCCAGGGGGAGGACTACAGCAAGGTGAAGAGAGTGACTAGTGAGAACCTGTTGCTGCTTCAGAGAGAGATGATGGAAGAAGACAGGTGCCCTTATGAGGACCTGGAGATGACTGGAGTGACAGCGAACTGCTGCACATCGTCCACTGTTACCACTACACAGAAGCCTACAGCCTGCAGTCACACTGCCATGCCGGTCCAGGACGAAAGGGTCCTGGCAATGAATGGTTATGTTGACACTGCCACCATGTTCACACTACCCACTTACTAGATGCCCCATAAGTCCAAGTGGCAGGTCAGGGACATTGCAAGACCTGTTTTAGCCTGGGACTGAGACCGAAAACAAAAACATTAAACACTGGATGACGCCTTGTTTCAAAGACAATATTTTTCTGTCACAGTATTACCGTTTATTTATTTTTCATCTTCTCAGATAAGAGGCGTCTTTTCACCGACACTGCAGTGACACTCTGATTTTGAGAATCCCAATCTGAGAAATCATTTTCATGCAGCTTTATAAAGAATACGATTGATTGCATAAATGATGTGGTTCTTTATGCTGTCTTTATGATTATTACTGTATACGTCTTTCATAACTTTTTATCCATCACAGGCACATGTTTGATGTGAGAAACGTCTTTAATGTCTTTCATGAAATATATATTGATACTGGTGTAATGTGAGTATCTGTTGAAATTACATGTTTAAAACCAAAATTGCAGAAAGCTCAGACATCAAATTAAAGCTGTTTGCTGGGTCCCGTATATATAATATATAATATATATGGCATTTTGTATCAAAAAGAAGAAAACTTACCAAGTGGGAATGTATTGTTCTATTTTTCATTCAGAGTCTATTTTATGTATATACATTTATTACTGCTTTGATCGGTTAAGTGGTACATTTTGAAAAAGTTATTTCTACAAAGATGTTTAGTTTTCTTGGATGTAAAATAGTGTCATGATACTTGGTTGGCCATGTAAAAGACTAACCTTAAGTGTCTCTGTTGTTTAACAGTGATCTTTGTTTCTTTTGCATGAGTACTGTACGCATAGCTTTATAAACATGCCCATATACTAAATGCAATTTGAAACAGGAATCCTTTTGGAAGCTTACCATAAAAATCGTGCTTATAATAAATTTACATTTTACAGTAACTGATAATTACATACCTGTTATTATTACATCTGTAATTATCAATAATGAGTCAAAAGACATGCTGACCTCTTATTGATCAATAGCCTCTAATTCTGTCTCATGTTGCATTACTACATTTAGTTTTTTTTATCAAATAAATACATGTAAAAATTTTAATTCTCTCCTTCCAGATATCATAAATGATATCACTGGAAGGTAGTACAGAGAGTAAATTGGGTGTTAATTGTGCCTTACGAAGTGAGTCTTTATGAATGCAAATCGGTATGAAAGGTATTAGCCTTAAATATGCTGTGTTTTATTTTTTTAATAACACTATAATATAATAATAATTTAATCAATAACCAAGGAGCGCTGGTTAGAACTGGTTAGAAATTAAACTTTAACTATTTGTCTGTCAATTAAATGCTGTTCTCTAAATGTTTTTCAAAGAATGCATCGTTATACCAATGCAAATAGCATATAGGCCACATGACAGTATTTAAAAATGTTTTCTTGACTTTGCTATATTAATGTACAAACAATCAGTCATGCACGTCATTCAACACATCAAAAACTGAAAAGTTGTGTAAGTTTGCACGCAACCTGCGACGCTGCAGAGGGGGGCACGTTTGTGGACGTCTGACTGGACGCCCATCCAACAAACGGACAGACAGTCCGGTGCAAATTAAGAGCAAGATTAAGAGGCTAGATCTATGACGAATTTGTGCTATTTTAAACAGGATTGTGCTCTTGTAAACAATGTAATCATCTTTGGATGGGCCTGAACCTTAGGTTAAACCGGCTCTGTATATAAAGTAGTTCAAACCAGCTCCATCTCCAGCTGCAACAGTAACATGCTGCTTACACTCAGTATTAATAATCACATTATGTATAATAATATATCATTCACAGAGATTAAACCACTACTTCAACCTGATATACTTAGCCCAAACAATACTGTACTATTACTTAAGTGGGATTTTACATGCAGGATTTTTACTTGTGGGTATTTGTATACAGTATAGGTACTTTTACTTAGTATTAAAGGATCTGAGTACTTCTACCACTGTTTAATAGCCTGATGTCACATTCCTGTGTTTAAAGTTAATTATAAAAAATAGGCCTATCAATCACAATACAACAGTGGCACCATACAAAAGTAATATAAAGCAACCATAATATTCTAGACTAGAAAGAAAGTTCGGGTCTCGCAAAACTGTTCAAACGAGGTCCCGCCTCTGACACGGCCGTAAGCCAATCATAGTTTCGGATGGCGGGGTGGCACCTGGGGTGGCCAATCAGATTCCGAGGGTGGCCCCTCTGGACGCGCCCATGACTGCTGCTCAGAGTCCGACGGTAACAGACGGTGAAGTTAGCAGCACAGCTGTGTTCCCTCTGTGCAGCCGCGCACCATGTTTAAAGCTGCGTCCAGTCTAAGTGGCCGCTGTGCACTTTTCACGGAAAGGCCCTGCTCTCGGGCCGGTTTGGCCAAATTCCACTTTGCACGTGGTGAGTTACCATGGAGGCGATCAAGATCCAGCAATAATGTGAAACGGTTATGGGCCGTGTCCTGCCGCGTACACAGCCTCAACATGGGCTTTTTTTTTTAAATTTTTATATTTGTCACAGTACGGTATTGTTGCACAGCTGATTATGAGCTTTAGCTAATAACTTAACAGTCCTGCAGTAAATCCTCACACAATGAAGGTTATTTATCTTCAATTTCTGTAGAAACTGTTTTAGGTCAGTCAGCTGTTTGTGTGTGCGGTGCTGCTCATTTGCATTGCGTTATACTGACCGGTGTTTCTATTATTTTGTCCACCCCGTTTATATCAGTGAGGGTAGGCTAAATAACTCTGTAGAATGCAATTCAGGTCAACAGCACCACAAACTGCAGCCTCTCTAAAATGGTTTAGACAAACACTGAACATTATAAAACTGAGTCATATATTAACAGCAGAAATCAGTGCAACTCACTACGTTATCCGCTGACTGACTCAGGTCCTTTATTCAAACAAGTCATATCTGATAGGGCGACCTACAAATATTAGTAAGTAAATAAAATTAAGAGTTGTAAGACACATGGGTGAAATGTCACTGACAGGTTATCTCCCAAATCAAAATTTTGATCAGCCTGAGCCAACTAACGCAGTCAGCTAACTGTCTCTTTTATCTTTCACAGGTGCATCATGTCCGCAATCGTCCTTCAAAAACCCCCCCGCAGGCATCCCAGAGATGCCCCCATGCAATTTTGAACCAGAGGAATACAAGGTGAGAGCAATATCCTCCACACATACAGTGTCTCTGTCTTGCCCTGTATTCTGTAATCACCTCCGTAATGAATATAAAGTAAATATAAATGCGCTGTTACATTCATTGTCGCTGTCAGTTACAGTGGCCTTTTCACGTGCACAGACTCACTCAGACAACATAAACCTTCCTTTGTGGACAATGAAGAACATCTATCGATCCATCCAGATGAAAGCACACAGCCTACATCTTTGAAAAGCTCTGTCCAAAGAATATTAAAAACAAAAAGATCACCCTCCTAATGCTGTAACTCCTGTCCTGTGTGTTTGTCTCTGTCCAGGGTATGTCCAAAGAGTGGATGATGGAGATCCGCAGGCAGAATTGCAACCCCATGATCATGAAGGTTACCTACTATAAGAAACCAGTGTTCATCCACCAGGGATACATGCAATGGCTGTGGGATGTGGACGGGAGGCGATATCTGGATCTGTTTGCTGGTGTGGCTACTGTTAGTGTGGGCCACTGCCACCCGTAAGGTCCTTTTTTTTATTTGCTGTGTCGCACAGTGATTGGACAGTTTATGTTCTTATATCTGATTCCTGACATATGTGGGTACAGGAAAGTAACAGCAGCTGCCGTGCAGCAGTTGAAGAGACTGTGGCATACTACCAACATCTACATCTATCCTCCTCTCCATGAGTATTGTGAGAGACTAGCTTCGCACTTACCAGATCCTCTCAAGGTACCATGGCGAATGAGTTTTTTTTTTGATCACCTGAAGGCAGGAGGCTGGATAAATGTGTAGGGTGTAATTAAAATGTCTGCTGGTCTGCGTTTCCCTGTTCAGGTTGTGTATCTGACCAACAGCGGCTCAGAGGCCAATGACCTGGCTATGTTGATGGCTCGTCTTTACACGGGCAACTTTGACATCATCACTTTCAGGTACAAGCATTTTATTTTGTTGCAAATTATTAATAGATAGTGAAATCCTTATGTGTTGAATTATTCATAAAATTATAAAGTGCCGATATCTTTATTTTTAAACCTGATCCACTTTCTGTTAAATAAGTCAATTTCTTCCATAACAACTCTTTCCTGCACTATATCTAACCACTGTCTATGTCTGGGTGGGTCCATTTCAATCCAGTTTCTTGTAATGGCCTTCCTGCCAGGTGTGAGTAGAATTTTGACCAGGCAATTATCTTCCTTCAGCACCACTTTAGTTATATTGCCCAAGAATAAAATGGAACACTTCTTGGAAATGGTATATCCTAATACCTCATTCAGTACTGAACTCACTCTGTCCCAAAATGGCATGTGCATGTTTTGCATCTGTATGGCCCCGTTGCCTCCAGCGTGTTTGTTGCCTTAGAAGTTGTTGTTGCTTTTTTATGTTGGGTGTAAAAAGGAAACATTCCCAATTCAGTTCTCTCCATTTATGTGAATTTGTTGATGTCTGTAGTGTCATGGTTATATGTATTGGCCATCACTTCTACCACTGGATTCTTTTCTTTCCTCTCTTGTTACTTTCTTGTTGTGATATTTGCTCAATAGAATATATCTGAGCAGGTCTTGGTTCCTAAATGCAAATCTGTCCTTTATTCAACCAGTCTGTAAATAACCCTAATCCTGGTTTAAATTCACTACCCAAAGCTATCCTTTAGAACAACTTTTGTCCATTTTTCAATTTATGTTGTAAGGTAAGAGTGAACCAGGTTTCTAATGTAAATATTGTTATTGGACCAATTATATGTCCAGAGAGTGTTTTTCTCCCAAGAGTGTTTGGATGTGTTAGCAGGGATATATATGTCTCCATCTCTTTCCATCTATCTATAAAAAGATTAATTACCGGTGATGTCTGTGGTACACAGCATTGTATTTTATATGATGGGGCTGGGTGGTCTTCTCTCCACTGGTATCTGTTTTATCTATAAAGTCCATACTGAAAAATGTACCATGTTATTTTTCAGCATTGCTTTGTCACTCAGATGGGCTTTATCAGATCTGCTCTACTGACAAGCAAGGTCTGAACTCGGAAAGACTACTTTTAATTTTGTGACTTTTTTCCCTCCCCAAATAAATGTATATACTAATTTATCCCGTTCTGTGAATTGTTTTACTGGTACCTCTAATGGCAGGGATTAAAATAAATACAATAGCCTTTGCAAAATGTTCATTTTCACCACATTTATCTCTGCTGAAATCCAATGGGTATGTGGACCATCTTTCTATATCCGTTCTTATGTTTTGGTTGATGTGATTATAACTGGCCCTATGCAACACTGATCATTTCTTTGTTATATACACCCCTAGGTATTTGATGGATTTTGAATCCCATTTAATCTTATACTCTCGTTAATGTTTCCGGTTGTTTCTTCTCATACAGAGGATCATACCATGGTGGCAGCCCACAGACCATGGGCCTTACTTCCAACGCAGCATATAAATACCCCATTGCCAATGGTTTAGGCTGCACTAATGTATGTATGCATGCATGTATTACAATGCCATATCATGAGAAACCTATACACAAAATGTGTTATTTGCCACATTTTGCATTAACCGTCTCGACTTCTCTTCAATGTGTGTATAAATTCAATAGATATCTGATATACAGGTGAATAATGCTGTGGCAGCATTCCAAGTTTCATGATGATTTCTTTGTGCTGCATTTATTATGAGTGACTGTCGGGTTGATCCAACTGACTAGTTTTCTGCCCCCTAAACAGACCATGTGTCCTGATGTGTTCAGAGGTCCGTGGGGAGGAAGCCACTGCAGGGACTCTCCTGTGCAGACCATCAGAGAATGTAGCTGTGCTCAGGGTACACAAACGCATGCACCCGTGGCTCAGCGCACTCACATGGCTCTCATTAACAGGAGAAAGAGAGAAAACATAGTCTGTGAGATTAAGCACTATGTCTCCTTTTGCAATATTCCTACAAACCATTAACCTTCATTTCATTTAATGGATTGTGTTCATGCACAGTGATTTTAAAAAAAGGCACATGCTGGCGGTAGTGTGTGTTTTCATTTTGTTCCGCTTTAATTGCATAATGTATTTACGGGCAGCCCAACACCCACGTGAAACAGTGTCTTGTGTGCATGCTTCACTTTTGAGAGTGTTCTATATTTATTCAAGGTGAAAAAACATGTTGAAGTCTTTGCCCAGTTTTATATCTCTGTAGAGACCTCTGCAACAGCTTAAAGGGATGTGTGTTTTAATGAATGTATGTAAATGTCATGAGGGTAAAGCAGGTCAGTTGTAACGCTGAAAATGAGACCAAAAAAAAAGTACTGATTTGTATGAGTTCAAAGTCTCTTGCTGATGATCATTTACTTCTTCTAGCCTTTTACCATTTTCAGGGATTTTAGCTACAGTCATGGGGAAAAAGAAAGTACACCCTCCTTCAATTCAGTGATTTTATTTATCAGGGCCTAAATACCATTTGTGTGGTCCTCACCAAAAAATAACCTCAGGTGACATCAAAAAAACACAACAGATTTCAATATGTAGTCGTTGTTTCCCAAAAGTAAACCAGCATCCAGAAACCACGTGGGAAAAAACAAGCACACCCTTCCTACTTCCACAACCACAAGAGAGTAATTAGCAGCCAGGTGTTACAAATCAAATGCACAAGATTACTTAATCATCAAGATGTGTCACTACCTCTATCAAATTTTGGCAGTTTGGTGTTATGGAGCACCGAATTGTTGCTGCTCGCCAATCTGGGAAGGGTTGTGTTTTGTTGTTACCTGAGGCAATTTTTTTTGTTTATAGAAGTTGGTGAGAACCACACAAATGTTATTTAGGCCCCGATAAATAAAATCATTGAATTGAAACGATATATTGAAGAATTGTTCAGCCCACAGCTTTCGTATAAAGGAATTGATTTGGAATTTCCCCATTTGTATACATATGTTAATGTCTGTATGTAGTTTAATATGAAGGACTTCTCTTTGTTTGATCCCACAGATCATTGCATGGCAAATGAACAGTACATTGGACAGCTCAAAGAGACATTTGCTACGAGTGTCCCAAGTCGAATTGCTGCTTTCTTTGTAGAGCCGATTCAGGTACTGTACTCTGTCGTAGAGTATTGCAAGAAACATAGACTTATGGTCAACATGTTGTAAACGCTTTTGCATGTCTGACCTGATGCTTTGCCACACTGAATATCAACATATCGACTGTATGTCATGAATGTACAGTAACATTAGCAAGTAAATGAGATCTTTGTTAGTATGCCATGTTCATTGTTTCCTCATGTTCAGTGTGACGAGTGCTTGTGTTAATTAAGACTGTGGGATGTGATTGGTTTGTACAGGGCGTCGGAGGAGCTGTGCAGTACCCTAAAAACTACCTCAAGGAGGCTTACAAACTTGTAAGAGAGCGAGGAGGGGTCTGCATTGCTGATGAGGTTTGATACAAATATTTTAAATACTTTTTAAATGGATTTTCTGTTTACAATTTAGACTATATTGAATGCATTACGGTGCACTGAATAAACAGATCCATTGTTTAAAAAAAAAAACGGAGCCTGTATTTGTTTGAACAATATTAAGTTTAAGGGATACATTCGGCTCTTTAGCTGCTAAATGTTCCACTATGTTGACCAGCTAACTTTGTCTGACTGCCGTTTGGTGTTGAGAAGGTAGTGCACGGTGGGTTTTTAGAGCTTTTTTGCTAAAAATGAGAGTCATGTGACTGAGCCAAACGGTAAAGTTTCCGGTCGTTAAACCAAAATGATGAGCTGAAAATGCTAAAATGCTTTGTACAGCTGAGGACAGACTGCAGAGTTAGGGGCTACTTCTCTGTGGGTTTGTCACTACAAGAAACCCCTTTCACATAGTCATCTGACCCGTTGTTAATATTCAAATATTCATCATTGCAGTCAAACAGTTGACATGACAAAGTTGCTATTTTATGCCCAAAACAGAAAGCATATACTGCAAAGCAACAAGGCTTTCTAAGGTCAAGCACTAATGGACATGCCATGGTGTCTTTTAGTATGTTTCCATATTTTTTAGCACTTCTGGTTAAAAATGTAAATAAACGTAATCATCTATTCGGATCTGACAGGTCCAGACTGGATTTGGGCGGACAGGAAGCCACTTCTGGTGTTTCCAAGGTCATGGCGTCATTCCTGATATGGTTACAATGGCGAAGGGCATTGGTAATGGATTCCCAATGGGAGCTGTTGTTACAACACCAGGTGAGATGATACTGTGAGACCTAAAAACCTGCTTGTATGTTCATAAAAAGTTACAGTCACAAAGAGGGAGCCTAGTGTATTGTTCATTATTTCCACTATTATCTTGGCAAGATGCATGGAAAGAAATGAGACAAGCTCTGGCTGGTTTCCCAGGTAGTGATGAATCAAACTGATTCATTTTGTGAGGACAGAGTATGGACTCATTCCACTAAGCAAGATGAAAACTACAATGATTGATACACAGCTGGGTGGACTGAAGAATGATTAACTGTAGCAGCTTCTTATTTAAACATGTTATAGTTGCACATTCAGTCCCTTACTTACTAGTTGTAGGCAATTTACCACCACCTCATGTACATTTTATACATTTACTTATAACTGAGTAGTTATTCAGTTGATCGCTTTAAATGAATGGATGTGGGCAAATGAAATGATAGATTCTCTATCTATGACTCACCCTCAAGGATGCCAGGCTCTCTGCTCAAGATGGAGAGGAGGTATTCATTCATAAACGCAACTGATGTGCAGTTGCGTTTAAGAATGAATACCAAGTGCACAGGTTATAGAGGATTATAGAAACAGTTATTGTGTGCTGTCCAAACATTTGGACAAATTATGTTTTAAATGATGCTTTTCTGATTTGAGTGAATTGAGCGCACACCATGTTGTTCATTAGTGGGCTGTCAGGTACCAATCTCATTATCCCTCCTGTTATCCTCAAATTTACTAACATCTTATCCTTTAAATTTAAATCCCAGCAATTTAAACCTACAGAAAATCAATGTAATTAAAATTGTTATCTATGTGTCGGGTGCATCATGTCACTTTGTTGACTACCTAAAATACCCCTTTCAATAAAACATCACCCCCCTTTTTATGTTTTGGGCATGGCTGACAACATATGTGGTGGGATCCTGAGGCATTTTGAGGACATTTGCAGCACTTTTTTGAAGGTAACCTGTCCACTCTTGGAGACGGAGAGAGAACAGAATCTGCTGGTGGTTGAGAGACAACAGGAGGGTCACTGTCAAAGAGCTGTGACAAAACCTGGCAGGAAACCTTTGCTTGGAGGTCATTTTCAATTGAGAAAGAGCATAAAGAGAGAGCACCAAGAGAAGTGGTTTAGAAGGCTGCTGTGCAAGCTTCTACGTGTTTGCACAAACCCATGCCGTGGGAACTATCAGGGGTTCTCGCACTACAACAGGTGTGGTTATGTCAGATTAGGGCACTAAAGCAGAGGGAAGTGTATCGAACATAAAATTGCATGTGATAGTGACCTCAATATCAGCCAAAACAACCTGAACAAATGTGTGCAAAATGTCCATATTTCTTATGTTTTATACAGCTAAAACCCCGATGCATACAAAATACAAAATATGTACTGGACATTGAAAGCATATCATCATGTTATGTTTACTCTGTTACTCAATCATTTACGTAGAGACTTTAAACACTGAATGGGGTCAAATTGACCTCAAGGATAATAGGAGGGTTAACACAACAATTCTGGATACCTGTTCTGAGAAAATAACATAACAGTGACAGGACCTCTCTTGACCCTCACTTCTGTTGCTCGTTGTTTTGGTTCCCTTACTTTTTTTTTTTCTATATGTTGGAGCTGACCTGCTGTGTTGATTCCCCTCATGTCTTGAAACAAGTACATTTATTCCTGTGACTGGATGTGTGATCACAGGTTGTTCCTTGTGTTATTTGTTGAGATAGCTAGTTGCCATAGCTCTCTCTTAGTTATCAACCTTTAGATGTGCTTTAGATTTTTTCTGTCTTGATGTCATTCTGAAATCCTACTTTTGTGACATTTCTATAAAGACACAGAGACCAACGTGAATACACTTTGATATTTGCACAGATCATTTGTAATGCATGTAGTCTGATCAAATATATTTTTGGCTGAAGTTTTAATTTGAAGCAGCAGTGGGTGGAGGTGTGAAGCTTGTTTATTTGTGCTTTCCAGAAATTGCAGCCTCATTTGCCAAGGGGGTTCATTTCAACACCTTTGGAGGGAATCCTGTGGCTTGTGCCATCGCTTCATCAGTGCTTGATGTAAGAATTCATCCTCTCTTTGCACATCGGTTCAATTTGATCAAAATGTAATGTTTTTTGTCTCAACAGACTATAGTAGAGGACGGCACACAGCAGATCAGTCTTGATGTGGGCACCCATCTGATGACAGAACTGGCAAAACTCAGAGACAAGTATGAGATTATCGGTGATGTCCGTGGAAAAGGCCTGCAGATCGGCGTGGAAATGGTCAAAAACAAGGTATTTCTTTTGTAACAGAAGTGATGCTCACCTCCCCTCACATGCTGGAACAAAATGTGTGTGTCTGTGTTGTGCCCCACGGGGGCCATGGTTCAGCAGTGCCCCAATTAACCATTAGCCTGAGCAGTAGTGACCCTCTGTTGTGAACAGAACAATCTCAGATGCAGTACATGTACTTCTGCCTGAAAATTTGATGTGGCTTTTTTATTCTGTTAAATCTGGCAGATATTGTATTTGAAAAGAGTCAGGAAAGGGAAGAGCCAGTACAGAACCGTCTGATAAAATAAGACAGTTGGGAAGTAAATACAAATTTTGTGTAGATGACTGTTTTGTTGACTCTGTCTTTTGAATCACCTCAGGCATTTTTGAGGCAATTGCAGTGCTGTTTGGCAAATATCCTTCTGTGTCGGTGTTGTTAAGGGTCTTATTTTGACCATTGCTGATGCGGTTTTCCTGTGTTTTGCAAATGTCATCATGGTTTGTGAGACTTTGCTACATTGCATAATTTTTCAGTGTTTATGACTGTTGTGCCAGCAATTTAGGAATAGGATTCTGGCCTCTTATTCCATAATTTGCTTCTTCTTTTAGTTTTTTTTTGGAACTGGAAACACTGCTGTATTTTCTGCTAGAAGTGCTGGTGTGTCGGTAAACACAACATCATTATGTAAAGTAGCAGGGAGAATGGTTTGTCAAAATGTATGAAAACCTATGTAGCAAACACGGGACAACGACGATGGCAAGAAGGAATAGAGGTCAAATGTAGACGTGCACCAAAACTGACTAAAGGGAAGTGAGTCTAAAACTACGAACTACAGCCTCAAAAAGTGAGCATCAAGTCAATTAAACACATCTGTCTCAATAAAAACAACTATGAACTTGTCCACACCCTTTAGTTGTCCCTCCCAAAGAAAGGAAGTAATCTCGGTGTCCAGGATGATGTTGATTTTTATTCCTCTGCCCTTCTATTCCAGCATACATAACACTGTAAAACATCTGTCGTGATATATTGGCTCCATTTTGTATGTGGAAAAATACCATTCAGTTTGTAGTTCAAATTTGTAACTGACTGACCATGAGCGATAATTCATCATCCCTTGAGGACACTCGTTTCTCCTGGTGTGTTTGAACAACAGCTATAAAAAGCCCAGAAATTGTAGATATGATGGCTGAATAATAGTTGAAATCTTATGCACAAGTTGGCCTTGTCAATATTCAGAGCCTGTCAAGCCAATTAGCAATTAGAGGATAGGTGCTTGAGTCACAATCGGATAATTATTGGACACAAGCAGTCGGACCATGTTCATAGAGTTAATTATTATGGTTACTGTAACACATCCAGCCTCATTCATCGTTGCACCTCTTCTCCGTCACCCACAGGCCAGCAGAGACCCGCTGTCTCCTGAGGCGATGAATGACATCTTTGAGGACATCAAGGACATGGGAGTCCTGATAGGGAAAGGAGGAGTGTACGGACAGGTAACAGCGCTCACCTTCTCTCCCTCTGACAGTTTACTTTTAGCTGAATCAGCATGTGGAGTAAACACAGCTGGCACCTACATCACAAAGCTTCGTGTTTCTTGTTTTTGAAAAGATTCACTTACAAAACATTTCAAATTCAATATGGAAAATGTTTAGTGAAGCTTTGGTTCAGCATTGGGTAATTTTGCACTCCATAATCTCCCCTCTTGTGTTCCATTTTTCTCACCACTTAAGACCTTCCGCATTAAACCCCCCATGTGCATCACGACGGAAGATGCAGATTTCTTCCTGGCAGTGTTTGACAAGTCCATCCACAACTACATGGAAAGAAGATGAAAGACATTTAAAGGCCAGCTGGATTGCCAAAAAGCAAACCTGGAACCCGCAATGGCAGTGGATTGCATTTTCTTCTATAACCTTTAAAATGTTAAAGCTGTCAGTATCAAACATTTTAACTTTCATAGGTAGACTACTCCTGTTATTGCATTTGCATAGTGGTTGTAACGGGGAACCTTTTTTAGTTATCTTGAACTATTTTGTAATTAGAAGACTCAGCTCACTTAATATACCTCACTAATTAAATGAGAAGAAAAATCCCGTACAGTGCCGTTCTAACAACTGATTTGAAGTTCATTTTGCCCTTTTTGGATCTGCTGAATTGCGCTTGAATGCGTGTGTATGATTGATTTACGATTTGTCATTTCTGAACACATGCTTTGTTGCTGAATTATAGATGTGAATGTAAGAATGGCGAATCTGTGACCTGGAGGAACAACCATTTGTGCTATTAAACATTGGTCACACTGCCCCGTGCAGTTTGTAGGTTCAACCTATATGTTGTTGTGATGTGAAAGGCCACAAGGGGAGCGGTTTGCGGTTCTTTCTCTCTCCCTGTGATTGCGATCAGGTGTGCCTATCCGCCCAGGTCCCACCTGTGCAGCTGATTGACTGACTACAAAGGAGCTGTGCGGACAGACATTTTTGGTTGCGTCACGCTAAGAAACAGTTGTATCATATGGGGAGTGGGATAGAGGTGAGAAGACTGGACTGGACTAGGTAAGTCAGGTACCCTATACATTTGCGTTCTCGTAGTATCTGATTGTTAGACACACTAGGTCAGTGGGTGATGCCGCTCATGTTGTTCTGACCGCTGTTTTGTAGAGAAGGTAGCAGAACTTCTGTTGTTGTTTTCCTTGCGCAGATGGATGATCAGCTAGGATTTGTTTTGTTGTCTTTCTTTCAATTACTTTGGCCCCTCCGTCCTGTCCTCTTCCCCTGTAAATTGTTGGATGATCCTTTTCTGTTAGTTCTGGACCCGTTTTAGCTGACCATAGCAACTGGTCAACTTGGCTCCAGCCAGGGCATCTAAGGACTCGATTCTTGGGGAAAAGTGTCACATCCTCCCACTTTATGCAGAGCATTTTCATCCGTTGTCCTGCGGCTCACATATTGATACAATGTCCCGCATTTTGATTGGCTTTTTTGTGGGGGAAAATGTGAGTCGCCACAGTCACAAGCTATGCTGATTTAGGTGGCATATGATGGAAACTGCCAGAAAAAAAGAAGTGTAGCTACAACAAAGACTGGGAAACTACTTATAACTGGGTGAAGCTGGTGGAAGGCGATTCTCTTGGCAAAAGTTGCCAATTAGTTTTCACATGTGGGTACATATATGTACAAATACATATAGGCTATGCAACCCTGAGAATGCACAGAATTCTGTATTTGGATGTCACTCTCTACCAGCACCCTAGCGGGTTAATGATGCGGTTTCAAACAAACATCAGTTTGCTCCCACCCAAGTTGTTTTGGGCAACAAGGACAAAACTTAAGAGTTGCTGGTGGGGGTTCTGCAGAGTTTACTATGGCTTCCATCATCTGGCAGTATCTCAGGCCTTACGGAGTGGAACTGATTTCAGAACTGGGGCTTCCCGAAGGTCAGGGCCGTATTGTTTGTACAGTTCACAAAAGAGTTTTGATGCATTCCTTCCAATTACACAAGGTATTCTCATGTAATTACTGTTTGGCTCACCCCTAGATCGGCAACATCCAATTCAGTGTAACAAAAGTAAGTAACTAATTTCACAGGTGCAGTATGTCAGAAAACAGATTTCAAATGCCATCCCTCCCAGAGATGCCCTTGTGCCATTTCAAACCACGGGAAAACAAGGCAAGATCAACCAATAGGTTCACAGTTTATTCAAGAGATGCATATACCATTGTACGATCATTTTCACTCATGTTTGAGCGTTTAGCACAGATTTATTTTGCTCATGTTAGCATGCTATTGTATTTATACTGTATGGAAATCATCACTTCAATTGACTGTACACTACATTGGCTTTCTACCTCATTTATTTCATGTGTTTGTGCGGACCTGATATCAATTTAATTTGTCATTTCAACCATAAGCAAATACAGCTGAATGAAATGCTGTTCTTCTCAGGACCAAGATATAAAACCCAACAAAAAATAAATGCACCAAGATAAAAACAATAAACACAAACATCGACAGATACGATTATATGCTGATTACAGTACAGTGTTAACAACTAGCCCCAGTAGAGTCACGTCACCATTCTCTGATGTGACCTGACAAGATTCTATTGCCAATAAATTGATTAAAAGCACCGACAGTATTTTAGACTGCAAAAACACATGCTTAAATGTGATTGCAGTTGGACTTTAAACATTAACCGACAGATTTTTACACAATGGACAACGGCCACGAGGCGACGGCACACAGCAGATCAGTCGTAACGTGGGCACCTATCTGATAACAGATCTGGCAAAACGCAGAGGCAAGTATGAGGCTGCTGGTGATGTCTGTGGAAAAGGCCTGCAAATCGGTGTGGGAAAGGTCAAAGACAAGGAATTTAGTTTGTAACGCACGTGTCTGAGCTGTGCCTGCCGGGGGCCATGGTTCAGCAGTGCCCCAGTTAACCATTAAGCCTGAGCTCTTATTGCGGACAAAACAATCTCAGCTGCAGTACTTTACTTCTGACATGTTTTTTTTTATTCAGTTAATAAATGCATAAAACACCACAGTTGCCCTGCAGAAAACAGTTTGGTGAAGCTTCAATTGTGTTGCATGCGGCAAATATCCTACTGTGCTAATGCAGGTTTCTTGTGGGATTTTCACTTCGCTACGGCGGATTATTTTGCAGCGCTCATAAATGTTCTACCAGCAATTTAGGCAGCAGCATTTCCGGATTTTCAATTTCTATAATTTACTTTATTTTGACCTGGACACGTGTTGATCACTCACTTACCTGCTTTTGTATTGTAATTTACAGTAATCTCTGCTAGATGTGGTTGTGCATCAAATGTTAACACTGCAAAATTGTAATGTAGCAAGCAGAGGGATCTCAAAAAAATCATGATTACTTGTACCAAACTCTGGATAACCCCGTTAGCAAAGCGGATTAGTTGTCACATTAGATGCTCACCAAGACGGACTGATTAAAGTCAGTCAAACACTTCAGCCTACAGTTTCAAATAGGACCAATGACTGAAAAAACACTTCTCTCTGACCTAGTAACAAAAAAGACATTAGCTTATCCATTTAGCATTACTTTCATGTTTATAAAAGTGATTTTGTACAGCACCTATAAGTTTCTCTCAAAGTGAAATAAGGACACTATTCATGATATACACATACATCTCAATTTTCTATGTGAAAAATAACCTTTAGTACTTTTAATTACAGTTCAAATTGGCAAATGATTGAACTTGAGGCATAATTATCATTTGAGGGCAACTGTACTGCAGCCTTGCTTGAACTGCCTGCTTTTTACCCCTCGGTTATTATTAGCCTGGAAATTGTAGATGTAGTTGTCTAATAGCGGAAATCGTTTTCTTGCAGTTATATGCAGGTGCTTGTGCTGATGATGTCTCAAGAGTCAGTTCTTGTGTTAGTGCATTTGGAACTTGTGCACATGTTGTCCTTGGCAACATACAAATGTTAAGACTCTCAGGCCATTTAGTATTGGTTAGTTGCTTGGACACAGGTAGATGGAAAGTGTTCAGAGTCAGGTTTGTTGCCATGTAGGTTTTCACATACAAGGACTTTGCCTTGGTGTATGGGTGCATAACAATAGTAAGTAGAAAATATTAAGAAGGATAAAGCAAGTACTGTAAGTCAAGACACATGAATAGAAAATAGGCGTTAAGATATGAAAATTGTTATAAATGTATAACAAATAAGTACAATATGACTGTTATGACATTAACTTATCGTGTGTGTGTGTATGCGAGTCGGTGACCTGATATCAAGTTAATTTGTCATTTCAACCATAACCAAATACAGCTGAATGAAATGCTGTTCTTCTCAGGACCAAGATATGAAAGCCAACAAAAATAAACACGCCAGGATAAAAGCATAAAAGGCATAAAGACAAACACTGACAGACATGATTATATGTTGATTGCAGTACAGTGTTACAGCCTTGACCTTAGTACATCTATTTCTGCGACTGGATGTGTATTCACTGGTTGCTCCTTGTGATATTTGTTGAGTTAACTATTTGCCATAGCTCTCTGTTAGTAATCAACCTTTAGATGCACTTAAAGTCACTCCACAGTCAAACCCCACTGCTTTTATGCCTTCGTGCCGGCGGTAGCTGTGGCCGGAGCCTGAACGTGATATCTCAGGAACGCCTGCGAGGAATTTCTTCAATTTTGGCAAAAACATCCACTTGGACACAAGGATGGATTAGAATTGGGTGGTCAAAGGTCAAGGACACTGTGATCTCACAAAACACGTTTTTGGCCATAACTCGGGGATTGATGACCATATTTCACAGTTGGTCGGATTCTGAATACGTGACACGTTTGACTCAAAGGTCAAAAAGGTCATCGTGACCTCAAAATAGTTTTTTAGCCATAATTTAAGAAGGAATTGGTCGATTGAAGATATCACACACACGTTGACTGGGACATCACAATGAGTAAACAACAACTAGCACAGTACAGGCTTTCCTCCATCTCATCTATTCTGCCTTTCACGTCCTGCCCGCAGTCTGAATTTCGAGCGTCATCGGAATCGTGCTACTGCAAACAACATTTTGGAGTGAGTGAGTTTCACATACACCTCAGAGAGGCTTAGCATCTAAAAATGCCAGGAGAAAACAAAAGCACCACATTTTGTGTAGCTATACTCCATAACAATCCATCTTTGTATAGTAATCAAGTACATGTGCACCTGTTTAGCCAATACATCTATAATAATCCTTCATTAATCAGTTCAACAGCGTATATTCACTGGAATCATACATATGTATCGTCAATATAGCGATAACTTCTGTTTTGCCAGAGAAATGCACTTTTCTTTGATTGAATTACAGTATTCATTTTATTCAGTTCCTTCCAAATATTCACTACATACACTATATGAGCCTGGACAGACATGGATGTAATCTGCATCTTGGCTTGTTGGGGGAGGCATACAGAGACTGTAATTCTAGTCTTTTTCGTGTACCTGTAAAATCCTACTGTGTGACATTTATTTAAAAGTTCAGAAACCAACATGAAAACAACTTGATGTTTCCACAAGTCACTTGTAATTCACGTAGTAGGGGGAAATATATTTTTGGCTGAAGTTTTAATTTGAAGCAGCAGTGAGTGGAGGTGTGAGCTTGTTTATTCATGCGTTTTACAGACATTGCAGCTTCCTCTGTTAAGGCCTTCCACTTCAACACCTTTTTAAAGAAAATCCTGTGGCTTGTGCGACTGCTTTGTCAGTGCTTGGTGTAAGATTTCATATTCTCTTTCTACACAAGTCCTGTTCATTAGCACAAGAGATTGTTGGTCAAAATCCAGTCTTGTTGATACATTTAACATCCTACGTTTTGTCAGTCACTTGAAAAGCACTTTGAATTGCATTTGATCTGTTTGAACGGTGCTATGTAAATACATTTTGATTGATTGTATTATTACCAAGTATGAGGCTGCTGGTGATGTCTGTGGAAAAGGCCTGCAAATCAGTGTGGGAAAGGTCAAGGACAAGGTATTTAGTTTGTAACGCACATGTCAGAACTGTGCCTGCCGGGGGCCATGGTTCAGCAGTGCCCCAGTTAACCATTAAGCCTGAGCTCTTGTTGCGGACAGAACAATTTCAGCTGCAGTACTTTACTTCTGACATGTTTGCTTTTGTTTATTCAGTAAAACCTGAAAGATGATGTATTTGAAAAGGGAACAGGCAGAACCAGAAACGCATAAAACACCAGTTTCCCTGCAGAGAACAGTTTGGTGAAGCTTCAATTGTGTTGCATGCGGCAAATATCCTACTGTGCTAATGCAGGCTTCTTGTGGGATTTTCACTTCGCTACGGCGCATAATTTTGCAGCGCTCATAACTGTTTCACCAGCAATTTAGGCAGCAGCTTTCAGAAACTGCAGGACTTTCAATTTCTATAATTTACTTTATTTTGACCTGGACACATGTTGATCAATCACCTGACATGGTTACGCCTGTTTTCTGGTGCTCCATAATCTCCCCTCCTGTCTTGCTTTCTCACTTTGTCATACCTTCTACATCCAACCCCCAGTGTGCAGCACAAAGGAGGCCGTCCACAGGTACACGGGCACAAAATGAACGGGTCCCAGAACCAAACCTAGGAACCCGATTTCCCTTGTAAACTGGAACTTTAACTTAACTGTGATCTGCATGTTGTAATTATAAACACACCTACACTGCAGTCATTTTATAGTGAGGACTCAATTATTCAACAGACTGAGCACACATCACTACACAGATGGAAAAATAAATCATATGCACATTATGCTGTTTACATCTACTGAATCAACAGGATTGTGTTGCAGTCAGTCTGCAGTTGAACACTGCAGAGTGAAATTATTTCACGTTTGCTTTTCTGTCTCACCAATAAAGCAGCATATTAAAATGGTAGGAGCATGTTTTGCACAGACATGTCCAACATACACTCATGTATTGTTAAATATGGTTACTTGAGGCAGTAATGCAAATCACTCCAGAGTTGTATAAATGCCAAGGTGCAGTATCACTTTTATTTTTATGATGCAGAAATACCACTACAGAGCTCTTTGTGGCAAAGAGCATTCCCAAAACAGTAATGAATCTGTTAATAGGGATAAAGGTGTATCTATGCACATCTTCTCCACTGGTTTATCAACCTGCTCAAAGTTTCAGTTATTCCCAAAAGGCTCCTAAAAAGGTCAAAGGAGTCTCAATCTCTCACACATGCACAGCTGGCTTGCTGAAAATGATTGTGTAATTAAAAAAAACAACTATCCACTCTCAGTGATTCAGAGAATCCAGTCCATTAAAGTCCACTTTCAAAGGCCTTTTCTATATTCCTCCCAAGGAACATTTCGTCGCATCCTGTGTCCATGCTGAGTCAAACTCTTTCAGGTTCATCAGCCCAGATGAAAGATGTGCTATCCGTTCTTCTTCTTGTCCTTTTTGCTCCTGCTCATGGAACTGTGAGCACTTGAAGAGACGGCGGAGGCGTGGCCGCTGGTCTTCAAATGGTCAAACAACTTGTTTCTTGTGGGGAACTCATTGTTACAGGTCACGCAGCAGAGGTTTACTTCCTTCTGGAGGTGGAAATGGGGACATGAGATACATTTCTTACAATAAGTGCCATTTTAAAAAATGTAATATGGTTCTTTTTTAATAACATGTAGCATGTGTAGGCAGAAGAGAGCTGTAATAACATAACTCACATAAAATAGCATTAAACTCTGGGTTTTATAGTACAAACCTCGGGAATCTGCTCTCCTCCTGCGTTTGACTTGACATTTTTCAGTTTGTCTTTTCCTCCTCCCTTCTTTCCTTTCGTCTTCCCAGAGCTGCTGAGGCAACATTTAGATGACAGATTTAATTTAGGTTTTTGTAATGTCTTGTGTTCACGACAGGGTTTTGAAGTCTAGGATGAGATGAGGTTCCTGTTTTTCCAAAACGGTTGCTTCCTCTGTTTTGATTGTTATGTCAAGAACTGAATGAGAACTTTATTTTTTTTTTTTTTTAAATGCAGTATGGCCAAAATTACTTTTAAATCTTTTGTTTGTCTGAAAATAGGAAACAAATCTGAACCAAACAGGAAGCCGAGGAACCCAACCAGTCTAAACAGAGGGCACACATTTTAAAACGCTGTAGAAGAAACAGAAGTTCTGGGTCTAATCTCAGTCTCAATACATATTGTGTAATGTAATGCAAGTATTAAAAAGCTGCACTAGTCAAAATGTCTTTTAATAGATCAAATATGAATAATGTAAAGTGAAAGGTGTGGCTCGTAGTGGAGTGCAGTTGGCCTCATCTCTACAGAGCATTTTAGCATCTTTCAGCTCATTTTGTTTTTACGACCCACAGACGTCACTGTCATCAAGCTTGTTTCCACTGTGCACTACCTACCAAACAGACATGATTAGACTAACTGGTGAAACGTAGTGGTGCATCAGGCAGGCTACGCTGATGCATATTTTTCTAAAGAGTTTTCTTCAGACCTAAAAGAGTAAATATTGGACTTATATTCATCAGGCTGACCGAAACACAACTCCTAATGAATGCTAATGCTGCTCTGTGGCTGCTGCATGTGTAAAAAGGCAACTGCAGCATTCAGTACTACAGCAGCCAACTGGAATCCTCAGAGTAGAATGGGGTATGCTCAGTCATGATTGCCAAAATCAAATATTTACTGCCCCATAGCATAAAATAGCCAGTAGTTGCAGTCATGAAACAAGAGGGGGCTTAAGTAAATGGACTTCACTTATATTGTGCATTTACAACGTAGCTGCCATGCAACGTGCTGGCCTCCACCGGGAGGAACTTAGGGTTCAGTGTCTTGCCCAAGGACACTTGACATGTGGGCAGGAGGCGGGATCAAACCACCAATGCTGGGATTAAAAGGACAACCTGCCCTGCCTCCTGAGCCACAGCAGCCCTGTCTGGGGTTAAGTGTGTCATCACTAAAACATCACATGCTGGATTTTGAACAAATCCAGAAAAGCAGACCAGTGACTCAGAGACTGTATCTGCCTGGTATCATGAAGAGCACTTCAGGGATCTGTAGATGGCAAAAAAAAAAAAATGGACTGACCTCTTGACTTGTGTGGGGGGGAGGTCATCCTGCCTCTCAGGCTCTGTTGGGGCTTCTGACTTCTCAGGGGCTTCTGACTTCTCATGGGCATCTTCCTCACAGGTGGTCAGCGTTGGTTTCTCGTCCTCCGCCTCCTCCGGAGCACTTTGCTATGGAGGAGGAAAGCATGAAGAAAGGTTCACTTCACAAACATTGAGAGTACACTAAAGCAGTCACAGCCACTGACGGAAAGAAAATATATATAATACTCACATGTACTACTTTCTGCTGTTTCTTTTTCCTCTTTTGCTTTTTGGACAGCCTGTGTAGGTGGAAAAAAAAGGCACTAAAACAACAGCAACTATGAAAGTATATACAATTCTGATGCACCACCAAGTTCTAAACACCCTGTAAAAAAAGTAGGTTGTTTTCCATTATAATAACTTTATAGAGCACCTTTAAAAACAGATTTTACAAAGTGCTTTGACAGACAAAGCAAAAGCAGGATACTCAGAAAGCGAAGAAACAGAAGCAGTAAAAGATCAATAAAATGAAACAAAACAAATGCAAGACAGTTAAAGATTAATAAATACAATAAAAAAATAACTCAAAACAATAAAAGCAATAAAAGACGAAATAAAGATACAAAGACGACATCATATGAAAGCAAGTCTATAGAAATGTGATTTAAAAGAGGTTACTGATTCTGCGAGCCTCATCTCCTCAGGCAGGTCGTTCCAGGGTCCTGATGGCAAAAGCACGGTCACCTTTAGATTTAAGCCTCGACTCTGAAACAGCCAGAAGGGCCCCACCTGAGGATCCAAGGCTGCGAACTGGCTCATATGGGGTCAGCATTTCTGCTGTATAGCTTGGGCCCAGACCCAGGCGTGTCTTACATGTGAT
>JAVQJF010061639.1:0-24494 GCA_036023855.1 Gadopsis marmoratus
TCTCTCTCTCTCTCTCTCTCTCTCTCTCTCTCTCTCTCTCTCTCTCTCTCTCTCTCTCTCTCTCTCTCTTTGACTCGCTCTCTCCCTCAGGTTCTGGCAATCCACAGTGAGGCAGAGAAAGAGAGAGCAGAGGCCAAGAGGAAGATAGCTAACCTAGAAGATGCACTCAGGTACAATAAGAAAGACCAAACCAAAAGGGTTATTTGTTGCCATAATACAGTTCACAGAACATTTTTGAAATTCTACAACGTCTGTTTTAAATCTGAATTAGCAAAAATGTTTTTATTTAGTACTGATTACAGAGTTGGTATGCAAAAATACTGCAATTTAGAGCACAGCTGCTAGCTGTATTTACAATATTATTCTTCAGGTCTAATGCTAAAGCTGTACATTTATTAACATTGGATAAGACCTCATGATTGTTTTCAATGGGACAGATGGAGAAAACAGCTGACCACTCCATTTTGAATACACCACCCAACGTTAAGATTCATATAATGTCCAAATCCAAATGGCGTCACCCATATACACTTTACAGTATATTTTATCAGTTACGTTACAATTTACACAACCACATTTGTGAGCACTAAAATCTGTGTGTGTGGTCCTCGTCTTTCCCTCTTGGCCTCTTCCCTCTTGCGTAAATGTGTGTGTGCTTTGCAGATGTGCACAGTTGACATAGACTGTGAGCTGGAGCAATGACAAGAGGCTTTTGGGCAAGGGCCGTCTGCGTGTGTACGTGAAGAATATCATAAAAGCGCAAACACTGTGATTGTGCCGGGGGTTATTTGACAGATATACAGACACATTTTCTGCTTTTACTGTTTGTACTGAAGTTGCCCCCTTTGGTCATGACATTTACAACATATATAATGCTGGTGGAGCATTTATTTTACAATTATTAGTATCACACATTTGAGCCTTGACTTTGTGGCTTTATTAAGAGTTGTTTATGTCTACCAGCTTGAGTCTTTGATCATGAGAGAACAGCGTGTATGAATTCTGATTTAAGGTGGAGTTTGGCTTTAACAAGCCAACCCTTGCACTCTCGCTTTGATTTATTTTATTTTTTTTTTATAACTGAGTGGTTCGATTAGAGTGGAGAGTGTGTGATGAGAAGCCATACAGATTAGACCTTCACGTGTGATAGGCACTTGTGTTGTTTGAAAGAAAACTAGCAAACTTAATTCCACTGTATAAATCAAACCGTCTCTACACTAATAAACTGATAACCACATGAGAAAAAAATACCTTTTGACTGTAGATGTGACTGTGAAAGCAATCGCTCTCAGTGATGAACCCTCAGACAATTATCACCTCTGCAGTTCCCCTCAGCTCTACGGATCCTTTTAGCACCTTTCAACAACATGTTTTGTTTTTTTGCGGCCCGTAACTTTACTGTTTTGTTTCACTCTCATCAGTCCCGTTACTAGCCTCTGCAGGCATCTGTTTTGAGCGAGCAAAAGCTCTGATAAATCCACTGTACACTACCAAACGGGAGACGGGCACAGTTAGCAAGTAGCTGGTGGACAATTTATCAGCTAAAGAGCCAGATATTTCCCTCAAGAACTGGTGGAGGTGGAGACCAGACCAGAGTGAATATTGGAGAGGGTCTGTTTTATGCTACCAGAACATTACAGGGATTGAAATCATTAATAAATTAATGAGTCAAATTAATGCTTCAGATGTTTTCAAACTTTTAAACCCATCTTTTACACTTTAATAATTATTCATATTAACTGCCCTAAAAGTAGAGACCCACTTTTGTTTCCCCATCACTCTTTACCGCCCCCTCGGTTTCCTAGTCACACCCTTTAGCTCTGTCAATCCCTTCCCTCCAGAACCACACGCTCTGCTGACTTCAACAGACTCCAGCCAATCAGCCAGTCAATACATTCCTCTGGGTAATTAATCCCATACAGAACCGCATTACTTGGTCACAGGCAGATTACAGTTTCCCTGGCGAAACTAGAATGTGTTCTGCACAGTTAAACACAACGCCAGCCATACATGGCCAAAGCCAGTCACAGTGCCATCACCCCTCTTGAGAGGTTTTCAGCTGTTTGTCGCAATATAATAGCAACCCAGAGGCAGTGGATTAAAAAGAATGGGGTGAGCGTGGCTGTATTTGCTTTTTTTCTCTAGTTCCCATCAATGGCCCAAGGCACTTCGTGTCTTCGCCCAAACTCTTTTTAAATGGCCTCTAAAAACAAGGATACATTTTGAATAAGAAATTGTATTAAGCTGTAGGACAATGTCTATTATTACTGTTCCTTTGTGTTCCTGTCATTGTGAAACAACATGAAATCAACTTTAGTTGTTTTGTGGCGTTGTTAGTATTCAGCGTAAAGATCGCAACGGGACATTGATGGTTGTGCCTGCTTATTGTTTGTGCTTGTCATTGTCAGCCTGGCAACAGAGGACAAGCTTAAACACAGCAGACGCATCCTTTTGTGCATAAATTATCCTTGCTGTTAGTATCAGTAACGAGCCAGTCATTCCCTCGTTTAGTGTTAAACACTGAGAAACGGCAAGTGGCCCATTGGGCTCTAAGCTAATTAAGTACTCAGGTTCTGCGCACACACACACACACACACACACACACACACACACACCCTAAGCAGTTTGATGTCCGTTACCTGCCTGCTGTCGTGGCAACACTGACAGCCTTTAAAGGCGATCCAGGAGAACTTCAAAGTCAAAGCAAGACCCACGCAAGGGTGTGTGTGTGTGACTGAAGATGGGAGGATGGATGATGAAATTAAACAAGTAGAACTGCTCAACATGCCTGTGTGTGTGTGTGTTGATATCAAAACAGACCTATTAATAACAATCTTTATGTTTTGATATTTAATTTCTTCTTTGTATTTAGACAACAACTGAGAATGGATGTTTTGCCAGTTCCGCTGTAGCATAGCTCTTCTCCACACCCCTTAGTTTCCATGGTTTACACCCACCCTTTCTTTGCAGCATAAAGAGAAAAATCATCCTGTCCTGCCATGCAAATAAGCATTGCCGCGTCAATTTGAGTTCCAGGTCTGTGTTACTATAGCAACAACAACAGAAAGCACTACAAAGCTGCGCGCAGAACAAGTTTCTCTCCTGTTCTTTCATCCCAGCGTGCCTCAGATCATTACAGGGCATTAGCATAGAGATGGAGAGATGCACCACCGAGGGGTAAAAAAAAAAAAGAGAGAGCGGGAGCTCATCTGGGGAACAGCTTATCTGCTTTTGCAACAATCCTCCAAAACACAATTTAAAAACATCAGAAAATCACCTGAATGTTTATAGTCTGGTAAAAGAAAAACAGCTGGTCTATTTCTAGATTACGGTATTTCTCTCCAGCACACCATTCCAGTCCTCCTTCCTGGCGCTTGGCACCCAACTGGCTTCATCAAAACCATGTGCCTGCTAAGGTGTGGTGCAGGCTTGTTGCAGCTCCGACTGTGCCTCAGCAGTGACTTCTGCTCAGCTTGATCGTTTACAGTTTGGAGTGGCAGAGGCAGCATCTCCGCTGGCAGCTGGAGGGAAAGTGTGCTCACCTTTATGAGAGGCTATCACGCTGGCTGTGTGAGCGCCTGTCCAAACTCCCGCTGTCATGGATGGCATGTGTCATGGTGTGTAGAATTTACACTCTTTATATCAGTTATAATCCTGTTCATCCCATAATTTAAAGTTTCTTGCGTTTCTGCTATTGTTTCAATTTTGTTTCTTTCTTATTCTTTTTTTGTGCACGCAACCCACACAACACACCACCAAGCTACTGCTTGATTTTGCAATCGGCTCTTGAGACACAAAAACCATTTTTTGGCAGGGTATTAACTAAGTGCGTGTCATTGTTTGTGTCTTTCTTAGTGTTTGTGCATGCACGCTCACATGCTTGCATGAGATAGCGCCCCTCTACTCCTAAAGGTGTAGGACGCATCCAGTTTGTTCTTTCATGTTATTTTGTGTGTGTGTGTGTGCGCACGTGCATACCCTACATCTTTGAAGTGGTCTTATCTTTCTCAGTATTCCTCTCCCATGACGGGGGATGGAGGGACGAAGGGGAGGTGGTCTGGAGAGGGACCAGAGGTAGCTGAGCAGAGGCTGCACAGTGTGCAGACCCCAGTTAGTGCTGAGGTGCAGGAGCAGGTGGAGGTATGGATCCTGAATATTGAAAAGCTTCAGCGGGGCTCAATATTGACTCCCATGGCAGCTTCACTGAAAGGGGAGGATGGAGATGGGTTAAGCGCCAGTTCGATACCACAGACCTGACAAAAGGAAATTTGTAAAAAGCTCTTTAACTGGGTCCTTCAGCCAAGCGTCTCTGAGTTAAAGGACAATTGCATCCTCTCTTGCAAAATACTTTATCATCATCAGGGTACTGAACACTGATTTGCAGACATTTTTATGTTTTATTAATTGGATATTGGATAAATAATGAGTCCGATAAGAAGTTTTTACTCTGGGGAAAAACATTATTCTAGCATTTAGTTATTCAGCTAATTTGTCATGTCTGATTGATCATATAACTTAATATGTGCCCCTGATTGATAACGTGACATTTTCATGGTGCAATGATGCCTTGCCTATGTGATTATGACACATATCCTTATTTGACATTTTTGCATTAAGCTAGCTCACTTACAAATGTGCACTGAAAGTATGAATTATTACCAAAGCACGCTCAGTTAATTCATGCACTGAAACAACTCAATCTCGATGGATTGTCTTTAGGGCTTTTGTTTCAGGAAAAACCTTCCAGTATCATTTTCCATCGCATAATGTTTGGGATATGTAAATACAGTATGTTGACATTAGGGACTCGTGCCTAGTTGATTTAGCATATAATGCTGTAGTCTGCATAATTCATGAGGCCAAATAGCATCTAAATGCACAGTGAAAGCAAGAAAATCCCTCTTCCAAATCATGTCACGTGTAAGATCTTCTCTTTTTTTATAATATCATACGTTTGAGTTGAAGAATAAAAAACTTCAGCATATCTGAACTATACTGAAGCAGAAAAGAGTTGTATAGAAATATTAGATCATGCTTTAATTTTTCAGCAGTGAAACTAACTGAACTCTGGAGCCGTTTTGAAGCATGAGACAGACACACTAGTTTGTCTTTTTGTTCTGTCCCACCCACATGTTTATCCACCCACATAGTGGTACTGTCAGCCTTTGCTGCGCCAGATTCCTCTTCATCCTCTTCTCTCTCCTTAGGGTGTTCAGTTGGCTTTGACACACTGACTAGAAAGCCACTGGTTTCATCCCCAGTGTTAATGGGAGTGCACGAGCTTCTAAGGAGACAGTTTGTATAGATGGACTGAAATGTCATCTGTCAACAGTAAAGCACTAAGCCCCTTCCCTTCCCGTCCAGTGATCTGTCGTAGTGAACACTATTTTTGACCTTACTTTGAAATCTATGTAGGGCTGTGACTAACAATTATTTTCTCAAGCTTAATTTATGTGTTAGCAATTGTGTAATTCTGGCAACAGCAGTGAGGCGACTGTTTTCTGCGAGCACCCAGATGTGTCCTGATGTTACTGAAGGAGACAGAGAATAATGACGCTTTATCCTTTCTATGTATGTGGCCATTTTGTTTCATATCTTGATGTGAAATGCTGTTCATAGACAGGCCACATCTGCTCAATGATTCTCTGCTTTCTACTCTCTTTTTAACTCTTTCTCTCTTTGTCTTTAATATTTTCTTGTGAATGTCTGTCTTTTGTATTTGTGGTCTTCTATTCTGTCTTTTTTTCTCTCTGCCTTTCTCTTTCTCCGGGGATGCGGATGAAAACCAAGCCTGTTTTATTTTTTCTTCAGAGGGCGCTGAATATTTCAGTTTTGCATTTTCTCTCTCTCTCTCACTTTTTGTGCTCCCTCTTTTTTTTTTTTCTTTCCCAGGCCCCTTTGATGTGTCTGTGGATTCGTTATCATTCCGTTTAGATGAGCTCACAGACGCAGATGCGCGGGCGCTCGCATGCACACACGCACCACGTGTACACACACTCTCACTCTGTGTGTCTTTTTATACTAGAGACCAGAGGCGTCCACATGCAGGCGTGCATTCTAGTCTGTTTGTCAGTCTTTTCCATGCGCTGCTCCACCCACATCACAGCCCATACAATTCCTAAATACCCTGCTTATATGAAAAGAATATTTGCATAAGCAATTACAGTTGGCTCTGTGTGCCTTAACTTTAATGTGTATTAACTGTACGTGTGTGTAGATGTTTACATACAGCCCTTGTGTCTGTACATCCAGCATATGGTGCACATACAAGGTGGCACATTGTGTGGTTAGGGCAGTCTGGAAAACACTAGCATCCCTGCACCCCTCCTGTCTGCCAGGCGGCTGGATGGCGGAAGCTCTTTCACCCTTTTCTAGCACAAACACTTCTCTCTCCCTCTCTTCCTCCCCTTTAAACAGCCGTTTAGGATTGAGGGATGAGAGGACTTCCTCTTTAGAGAAGGCACATCTTTAATTTGAGCCTCCTCTCCTTCCACTTTTCTGACCAGAGATCCATTTAAAGCCAACGGGCCGCCCTGGTGCTGGCACCCCTCTCCTTCCTTACCCTCTCTGTTTCTCCCTGCCAGGCCTCCCTGACTCTTTTTCTCTGTCCTCTCATCTCACCCTCATTGCTCTGTTATTGATGGTGACACGCTGTCTACCGCTCTAGTGACCACACACACACACAGGGTTATTCTCCGGGGAATCGCTGAAGGTGCCATGTGTTCACCTGCTCTCCTCAGCTTTAGAGAATCATATGTCTGTCACACACTTGAAGTTAGATGCAGTGAAATTTTGAGGTGTATCCTCTGAGGTATAGGCCCAGCAGCCAACTCCAACTTAGTCATAATGCATTCCATGAGTAGAGTTGTCAGTCACACAAAGAGTTTGGGACTGTGACTCACGAACAAAGGCCCTTAGCACTCCCGCACACATCGTCTCACAAGCAAGACACACACCCATTTCATTTCTGCTCTGCCTTGGAAGTTTAAAAAACTTGCTATTTCTGTGACATCGTCTTTTCCATCTTCCTCTCTCGCTCCTCTTTCTTACTTTTTCCACCGTACTCTCCACCTATCCTTTGTGTCTGTCTGACCCGGAAGGCAGCCATGCAATGAGACCGATTAATACAGAATTAATACAGAGTACACAAAATTGGGAGAGGAAAAAAAATGTCTTTGTCGTTTGATGTCCGACATAAGAGAGGCCATAATTACAAAGAGACAGAACACTATAAAGAGGAGAGAAAGCTTGCACATTCCTTTTTCAATCCCGTTTCTGTTTGCTTTTTTTTATTGCCTTCTTTTCATTTAGCTGTTTTTATCTCCTGTTTCTCTCTTTTTAGTTCTTGTATGTTTATAAAATGTGTTGCTCCGATTATGGGAAGCAATTAATCACTTAACAAAAATGTCAATGTGTGCAGGCAATCACTATAACTTTCTATAGTTTGTTTTCTTAGAGTGTTTCTGTAGTTGTAGTGTGTGTGTGGGTGTCATAGTGCTGCCTGCTATGCTTTCATGACTGTGTTAATGGACCATATCCTTTATGAATTGTAGCGCACATACATACATACATACATACACACACTTGACAGTGCTCCTGCTTTGTGAAAAACAGATAAATGTGTGGAGAACAGCATCCCCCACCACCGTTAGTGTGTCTATCATTTTCAATAGTTGTATTTCTAATTGGTTTAAAGTCTCACCAACTGGCCAAACGTTCATTGTTCCTTTTGCTTGTCTGTCCACGGGGAATAATTATCCAACCAATGTTAGAGTATTAATTTGCAAGGGTGCAGGACACACACAGAACTCTGCACACCACACAGTGTAAAAATCATGCACAGCCAGTCATATTCTTTTCCCAACATTGTCTTCTTCGTGCATTAATCAGAAGGAGGGTCTTGCAAGGTTTCAGTAGCTGCTGTGGGGAACTGGAAGCTGTTTCAGCTGTGTCTATGCTGCCTACAAAACTAGCTTCACTTTGTGTTGAAGATCGGAGTTGAACATTCAGTGTGAACGTCTGTGAAAATCTCATTAGTTAATTCACTATATTCAGTGAGGTTTACCCTTAACGGTCTCTTAATTTTTTCCAGAGCTGTATTTAAAAAGTCACTTAAATCACTTCCATGCTATGCAGCTTTTTCTGTTGATTGTTAAAAGGAAATGATAAGTAAAAGAGAAAAGTGTGTCTGAGATGATGATCTATGTCTTTAAGACATATAGAATTTGTATATATTTTTATTAATGAAACGACATTAAATCATATAGAGTAAACATTTTATGATGGTAATGTTATCCAGATCTTTGGTTGGATTTCGGCAACACATTGTCTTCAAGAAAGGTTGGAGCCTTTCCAGCTTCTTCCACTCCAAAGCCAACTTGAATATCACACGACAAACACTTGGAGCTGATCAAACTTGTCACATGTGAGCGCGTGTTGACATGATTATTCATAGTCAAGTCTGTGTCCAAGTCAGAAACAACTCATGCGTGTCATTAAATTATGCGTGACTGCAGTGTTATGAATACAGAAGGGAATTATCGTAAGGAAATCTATGATCTAATCTGCCAGACATGTACATGGTCTTTTAATGTCTACTTTGTTTGACATATACGCTTGTGTCTTCATGGTGAGATTAGATTGAGGACTTCAGTACGTGATCACTGTCTGAGCTTACAAACATGCAAATTCTCAGGTGGCTTACAAAAATAACACCTTCACACTCTTCCTTTGCTTCCAGCTCTGACGCTCTTTCCACCCTCTTTCCATCCACCCCGACACACACTCCTGTCCCGCACACCCTCCATGGGTTAGGCTTGACAGCTGCTTGGTATCGCTGTGTGTGATGTTGTGGCTGGGCCTCCTGGCTGGGCGCTGACAGCACTCAGTATGAGGCTGTCCCTCTTGGTGTGCCTGTCAATCCAGTCAGCCTGCAACTCCATGACCTGACATTTGCCATCAGTCGCAGCAGTGTACCTGCGTGGAAGACCCCCCCCACACACACCTACACACACACACACACACACACACATCAAGGTATTTGAGGTGATGGATTCTGACTTTCCCACCAGTCTTTACACAATAAAATCAAAAGGACAGAGATAATAATAAATCACGTGAAATCTGCAAAATGCCACCCAAAAGATGTTTTTTTTCATTGTGTGTATTTTTACCACGATGTGTTTGTGGAGAATATGGCACATAGTCGCTGTGTTCAGCTCCTTTTTGACATACGTTTCTTCATCCATCTTTCTATTTTCTCTCTGGCTCCTTGAAAGCACTTTGTAACTACTGTTTTGAAAAGTTCTGTAAAAATAGAGTTCCCTTACTTTCTTAACAAAGCAATTCTGGATTTCTGGTCTGCAATTGCATTTCTATGGCTTCATATATTCATTTCTGTGTGTGTGTGTGTGTGTGTGTGTGTGTGTGTGTGTGGTTTGAAGGGAGATGGAGAGCCAGCTGGACAGAGCCAGGGAGAGCCAAAGGCAGCAGATCCAGCAGGCAGATATGGCACTGGAGCAATTCAAGAAACAGGTGGAGATCAGCTCTGAGAAGGCCTATGCTGACATGAAACTCCAGGTCTGACACACACACACACACACACACACACACACACACACACACACACACCTATGTGTATAAAAGCATAATGTATATTAGCTAATACAAAGCGGTATCTTTTATAGTCATGCACATACTGCACATCAGTCTTGTACATTTTTCCTGTTCCGTGTCGTGTGCCGAAAGCAGATGCATTTACGCAGACACACATGTGTACTTTTACCCTAACCATCTATCATGTTTGCTTTACCACAAAGGGAGTGAGCTGTTTGACAGGCAGTAACCAAGACAATGCACACACACACACATTCAGTAGTTGCAGAAACACAGCCTGACCACAGATGCAACAGGGCGCCACGCTGACTGTGCTTGAATTCCTCTGTATGTCTTTCTCCCTCCCCTTGTGTTGCGCCTATACTCCTAATGAAAAATCTATAAGTGAGAACCATGAACATTATCATCCCCAGGCCCTTTTCACTCCTTTTTCCAAAATGAATGAAATGATTCATAATGCTGGTCATTAAGCAGGTGCACTCATTTCTCTGCTGTCCTACGTTGACCTCACTTCCTCTCTGTGCCCCGCGCGTTTAGCAGCCAAACTAATTACTACGTCAGGCCAGCCTCACGATCACCTCTCCACACCGCGTGGGATGCTGCTTATTGGGAGAGTTCTTCCGATCGATGTGCACTCAGTTGTAATCTTCTGATGCTGTCCTACAAGTCAGTTTGGCTAAAGGCGTATATTTTATTTATTTTTTGTTAAGCATTTTTGGCTATATGTGTGTGTGCTTTATTGACGAGGCAGCACTGAGCGTGGTCCTGAATGTTTTAAAGGGCTGCATGTTAGGGAGATTAGCAAGTCACCGATTAGTGAAAGTTTTTGGCTAATCGCTAAGGTGTAAGAAAACGAGCAAGCTTGCGTGGGAGTCAGAGAGCACAGAGCAACCTTTATTCCCCCAGACTGAATTTAAAATGTCTGTCGTATTGACAAAAGAGATACAACCCTAAAGATTGCACACAAGGGTAACCAATAAACTGACAGTTCTTTGGCATTTCAAGTGAAACAGCTGTTGTAGACGCTTGGGTGCTTTAGTGAAGAAGCATCCTGTCTACCAAAACAAAAAGAAACATACCGTGCTTTGTGAGAATGCATAGGATGCTACACTGAATGTTTTTTAATGTTTGAGCTGGCAGACAGAGAACTCTGCTTTGCTTTCTAGTTTGTCCCTGCCTCTTGAATACAATGCTACACGTGTCTTCTTTTCTTATCTTTTACTCGGGCAGGAAGTGATGTCTTCTTTTCTTGGTTGCTTGGAAAATGTCTGTATTTCCCCTCTTCTTCTTCCTTATACAATTTTCTCCTGTTCTCATCCTTCCATCTCCCGCTCTTTCCTTCTTTTGCCGTTGAGCCCCTGGCATCCCGGTCTCCAATCCGACTTTATCCTCAGCCCACATCAAAGCCACAGGAGAGACGAGCAGTCTCTTCTGCATCCCTGTCATCCCCTCTCCCTCCTTCCTTCTCCCCTCTCGACTTGTGGATCGCTCCATCACGTTCTCCTGCTGAAAGTACTTCAAAAGAAGTTCTTTTACTCTCTTTTTTCCATCCCTCCATCTTTCCTCTCATCATCGTCCTCCCCCCCTCTCTGTCTGCAGATGGTGTTATATCTAAATGGATTATCTGTATCACTCTCTTCGTCTCTCTCTCTGCCTTTCTCTCATTTGAAAATCAGCATCCCACTTTAAGACTGCACTTAAAGGAGAAGGTCTGCCCTATTTTGGTTAGGGAAAAAAGAAGCGCCATACGGAATCAAATCTCTGTTTGCATGCACAGTTCAAAGGAGGCTTCAGCATTTTAAATGGATTAATCAAAACACATTTAGCATTTCCTGAGCGTTACATGCAGCATAGCCCAGATACAGAGGCGTTTCAGTAAATTACATTTCCAATTGTTTTGATTATCGTCACCTGAGCAGAAAATATGAAAGTGGTCGGCTGCAAGGAAGTTGAGTTAAGATAAATAGAGTAAATATTGTCAAAATCCCTTTTTGTTTCCAGAAAAAGTACTCAAAGACGCAGAAGCTTGTGACTTTTTTCCAACTGCTTGTCTTTCTCTTGAGTCCTCAAATTGCAGTTATTTTATTGCACCTGTCAATATGTGAAATTTGATGTGATCTACTGGTACATTTAATGTTATATATGTAATATTACACTTTGATGAATAGGTTAACATCCTGATGTGCTGTTATTACGATATAATTACGGTCACACGTAATATGATGGTATGTTTCTTCCCAGTGGCAGTTCATTAATTTCAAATTGAAGAAAACTGTTAGAGCATCACTCTCTTCAGATGCAGATGCATGGTGCTATTTTGGAAGGTCTGCATAGTATTAGTTTTATTATACTTGTGCTGTGATTATGCATCTGAAATGAAAAACTATTGAGCAGAATTTATTCGAAAAATTTCCCTCCAATCATTTGAGCTATGATATTTTGAGTAGGATATTATGTATGTTTTTCAGCACCAGAAATGTATTCCAGATTGTGAACCCACCCTAAATGTATTGCATGAACATTTTATAATGTATGTATTTGATTGTTGAATTATTTTCCATCCGTCAAAATAATAGTCAGCTTTTGTCTTCTCGTGCGTCCAGATGGGGAAGGTGGAGGAGGACCTCGTCCGCTCCAAGACCCTCAGGGAGAACCAGGTCAAAGAGTTCTCGCTGCAACTTGATGCACTCAGGCAGAAATATGAGCAGCAGGTCTGTACGAGTCTGTAACTTTATGTCCGTCGATCTACACTGTGTTTGTCTACCTGTATCTCCATATATGAGCAGGTTTCTTGCTTCTGTGCTCATGATGTAGGCAGGGGAAAGAATTCTCCTCTTGCTTCCACCATCATCATCATCATCATCACATTGTTATCTTTTCATTATTATCAGCGAACACTTGGCCCGCTGGAGCCAGCCAAGCGGGACTGACATCCATTTGGAATAGTCTTGTTATTCCTTCTGATCTGTTCCACCTGATTCATTTCTCACGATAAGGGACACGCTATAGATTAAGCTTGGATTGCGTCTCAATGAATATCTTAATTGTTGCCAATTGAAAACTAATGCAATCTGCATAGCAGATGCACTGTCCCCTTATCATCGCATCTCTGTCACTCTTCTGCGATTAGGTGTCTAAAATCCATTTTCACAACTCATTGAATTTTAGCTTAGTGATAGGAAGACATCTCTCATAGAGCATTGGAATTTAATCACCAGTATACCACAGAAATTGATATTATCGGAGGCAGACAGTGTCATTATAGGAGGCATGGAGCATAGTTTATAGTTCTACTAACATTTCACCATAACCTCACTGGTCTGATAGTGGGACTGTAAAGTTTAACAATTGTAAAATTTAAATTTAATCTAATCTTGCCTATAGACACTGACATTTTGTCACTGTGTTATCTTCAGTTACCTTTTTTGTCTCTTTCTTTCGGGTAATCTGTGTGCAACTATGGTGGAGTAATTCTCAAACAAATATTTAGTTCAGTAGTGAATTCCCAAATTCACATGGCATGGCATATAAGATGCAAGATATTGCTTAAAATAGCTCCGCAATCTGGTATACATATTGTGATAAATAATCATCAGGCAGAATAATCAGGATTGTTATTTCAGACATAATCATGCAGCCCCTGCAAGAGATATTTACATCCAAGTGTCCCTAGATTGCCATTAAATAATGAATAATTCTGAAATTCTTTAATTCTTTCTTTAAATGATGTTAAAGGGGCGTATAGCACCAACTGGTGTAGCATCTCTATTTCCCATCTGTATCCACAACATGATTGATTTCCAGCCACCAAACTGGCATTCAACCTGACTGTTAATAAGCATGATAACACTCATTTCCAGGCCAGATGGAGTTTACACTGCGTGTAATTTGCTGTAGATAGTTGTAAGTGGAGGATAAGGCCAGTGTTATTCCCAAGGAGTGGAGAAATGGTTCTCAGTTATTGATTTGATCCGTGGCTGAACATTTGCGTTTGTACTTATAATGGCATTCATGGGGAAATGTGTGTGTGACATTTCAGAAGATTTAAATAGGATGTATGATGTATTCATTATATTGGAATCTTTTTAAAATATCCACTATAAAAAGGTTTAACTGGGGAAAGTGGGTATCTTTTTAGTTCCTTGATTGTCGGTTATTGTCGTAGAAAGCAAACAATGCCGCTTAAACCGTTAAACAGATTGTATATCCAAAAGATGATAGAATCTATCCGTGTTTTGAGTGCCAACTACAAGATCTGAGGAATCATACATTCCATCTCATGTGAAAAACAGGTAAGTAATCAAAGCACTTATCATCTGCTGCTATAGAGCGTGGGGGTGCAGTTGACAGTTGAAGCCAACATAGAGTTAGCAGCACATCAGGAAGGCTTTTGTCTTGAAGATAACAACATCTAAAGACGAAGGGCTTGTCTTTGTGATGATGTTGATATGAGTGCTGGTGACATTAGCTACGCAGTTAGAAAGAAAGAGAGAGGAAATGAAGACGTGATTTTTCATGAGTTACTGTGAGCAAAGTCGTGTGTATACTCTGTATACTGTAGTTTTTGCATGACCAGGCTTTGTGTGTACCCGTTCTCTCATGACTGCATGCGTGTGTATGTTGTGCCTCCACTCCAGAGAGATTGGTGTCACAAGATTGCTGGGGTCAAGTTTGTCCATTCAGATGCTCACAAAAGAACATTCCCCCAAGGGCAGCTTCAATGAGACTTTAAAAAGTCAACTATGTATGAAGGCGTTGTTTTCCAGCTGACCCTCCTGGCAGCTGGACGCCACAGTGTCCCCGACAGAGCTCTGCCTCTTGACGTTGGAGTGACGCGCTGAGGTCAAATGGCTGATTTGGAGTCATGACCTTAAGAGGGGCAATCTCAACAGCCTCACTCTTCAGAAGGAGTCTAGTACATAGACATGCAAATGTGTGGATCTACTTCATACATCTTCAGTTCAAACCTTACAGTGAGGAATACGGGGTTTGTCTTACTTCCATCTCTGCCTCCCCTCCCACACTCACCCAAGCCTCCCCTGCTGAGACCAGACAGGCCTTCTGTTCTACTCTCCTCTCCACCCTCCTCTTTCCCAAACATTTCAGATTTCCCCCCTGCGGTTGAAAGAAGCCCATTACCCCACTGTCCTGTCTCAATGCGTGCAATGCACACACACACAACCATGTCAGCCTAGGCTGTCAGGAGTCGTGCTGTGCAGTAACACCCGACCCATTCTGTATCTGTGGCACCAAGCTGTGCTGTAACCGACTCAGTCTTCCCTCGTAAACGCCACGCCGGTCCCTTTAAGAATCGCAGCACCCAGCATCCTCCGCTGCACGCTGGCAGTACGTGATGTCACAACCAGGCTCCTTGCTGGGTCTGCTCTCATCATCGTCATCTTCTCGCCTCTTCGTATTTTTCTTTAGCTGTTTTTTTTTTTCCCCACAATGGATCTATCTTGCCCATTTCTTCATCCTCGTTTCACCTCAGAGCCCCTCTTTCCTCCAAAACCCCCATGGCCAGAGACTCTAAACAGGAGCGAACAGTAAGCTTCGATGTCCTTCCCCAGTTTGTGTTATCGCATGTCCTGCTGCCCTGCCAGCTGTAACTTGTGCTGCTGTATGACTCTGACTATCCCTGTGGAACAGCGTATTCTGGCTGTGGATCTGATTTATATCTATTATGTGTCTGAATGGAAAATATGGAAAATGAAGGCGGTGAAAATGTGTCTGTCTGTGGAATGTACCGTAGACACCATCCACATCACCACTGGCAGCATGTGGACGATGTTGCGCACACTCTGCCTAATGTCTAATGGAGCTCTGAGGAGTTCTATTATGTAAATGGTGCACTGTATGTGTGTGTGTCTGCCATGCCATTAACTGAGCCACAGACATAAAGTACATTTTTATGCAGCCATAATTCTTCCCATTGCGCTTTTTAGAGGGAGTTTAGCAAAGCTCTCCCAAATGCTCAAGGGTAAATTCTTGGCTGCCAAAATGAAGTGTCTATTGTGGCCTTCCTCTCAGTGCCGGGGACGGAATCCGGCTTCCTGTAGATAGCCCCTCATTCATCACCTGCTCTGAATAGCACACAACGCTCGAAGATAGGGCTGTGGATAGAGCAAGCACCGGCAATAGAGGCTATGGATCTCCTCTTCTCTGGCAGGCCAGGTAGGGTGCCGTCAAGCACAATGTGCAGGGGATTAGCTTGAAAGCAGGGAGGCAAATGGGCCCCAGGCCCCTGCTGTCCTTTCAAGGTTCCGGCTGGGGCTGCACGGCGGGATGATGTTGGGGGTCACTGGTCCCCCCGCCATGGGGGAGTGGGAATGGAACAGAGCCTGGGAAAGGCTTCGGTCTGAGAGCTCCATTGGCAAGGCTCACCTCTCAGCAGTTGACTCCATCACAGTCGTGCTGGGCTGCAGACTTGCTTCAGATGACAGAATGATTAAGCCCTGAAGAATGGGGGCTTTGTGTCCATTTAGAAGTGTTTTCTTTTCTTTTACTGTATTGTGTGTTTCTGGTTATATCTCCAGTGAGACTCCTGTATGTTTACACCATAACCAAGCCGCATTGTTGATTGGTACATTCAGGTCCTTGCTGTACTCTGACTTCATATATCCTTCATTAACAACATAAACCCCAATCATAGCAGCCTGGTAATTGCTGCGTGAGCATAATCCCATTACTTGTGAAAACATGGAAACTGATATTGATTATTAACTGGAATTAATGGATTTATTATTAGTTTAATTAATCTTGAAAGTATAATTACAGGTAAAAGCTGTATCAAGAATCTTTTAGCATCTTCTCACTTTTCCTGAAAGTTTCAGCTGTCCTCGCCTCTCTCTCCAATTTCTTTTCTGATTGGGGTTTATAATGATCATCATAGTCATCGCCTAAGCCGATTTTCGCATGCTGTCAGGCGCATAGCATGGGGCATTGGGTAGCTGCTGCAGCCAGATGGCTAACCCCTACCAGCTTGCACGCATAGCCTAAACTAACTGCTCATTTATATGCCGATCGCAGAATAGGGCGAGGGGGACAGATTTGAAGAGAGAGAGGAGTCGGGCATTGCGGGCCGGTCTGTACAATTTCCAGGAGAGGCGGGAGGGTGGCGGAGCAAGCCAGATGTAAACACATCACATCATGTCGTCTTCTGACAATGTGAAGAAGTGCAGAAACTTTTCACGCCTTTTCTCCCACCTTCATACCAATTTCACCAAATTGGTTGGGCACACGGGTGTTCTAGGTGGAGGGAAGGGGTAGAAGGAATAGGACGAAGAAGGGTTGACTGGATCGGTGGAAGGACAAGTTGTCATGACGACAGGGTTGCTCTGAGTGTGTGTTGGCTGATGAAGTCTCTCTTTGCCTGCTTGTCCAATCAGATGGCTGAGCAGCGCATTCAGAACGAGCAGGAGAGGATGCGGCTACAGCAGCAGCACAGCGCGGAAAAGGACAGCCTGGTCCAGGAGCGCCAGCGGGAGGTGAGCAGCCTGGAGAGGCAGGCCAGGGCCGCCCTGCAACAGCACCAACAGCACACCCAGGAGTGGAGGAAGCGCGATGCCCAGGTAGGGGGTCTCCACTGATCCACGTTTGCACACATGCTGACCCACCGCTCTCCCGTGGACAACCATTTTGTATTTTTCACCATTGACGTTTTCCTGGGGTTTTCAAAAGCACAGCGGGTTGAGACACTTTTTTATTTGAAGCAAGACAGATATTTATACTGGGTGTGAATAATTTTATAGATTGCTGTACGTTTGGTGCTAGCGTACTGAAGAATTTAGGCATTGCTATTTGAATAACACTAAACTTTATTTGGGTAAAAACAACGGTGCATGTAGGAAAAAGTAAAAAAATAAAATAAAAAATGTAGTAAACAAAAACATTCACACTTCTCAACTTCTAACGTTATTCTGATGTTTTTTTAAAATAATTTTTTATTGCAGGGTTTTCGCGATAGTGAAGTATAAAGACTTGAAATCCAGAAACCACAGGTAGCCAGATGAAGGAGAAGCTTTTATTCCAAACCCTTTGGTCGAATTGCTTTTATTTTCCGCTGTACGGCTGTGGACCAGCGTCAAGCGCCCTGTGCTCCCACCGAAGTGTATCTCTGCATGGCATTCTCTTCTCACCGCAGGTAGCCATATCCCTCCGGAAAACGCTGGTTATTCTCTTATTTCAGCATTGACCGCCACAATGAGTGTATAACTATATTAATGGACATCCCTGACACCGAGAGGCTATTCTGTTACAATTTAGCCAAACCAGCAGCAGGTCTTCATCTCATACTCCTCGCTCTGTCTTCGCCTCTCTCCAGCCTGGCATAGCTTGGAGCTCTGTGGGAAGCCATTCGACAAACCAGCCCCCAACTGGGGATGTGTTTGACTCCTCAGGCTTCCTGATGAAATGGACATTGTCAGCATGCAGAGAATTTAGTTTATTGGCCGCTAGCTGGATATAGTGATCCAGCTAGACATATGTTGTATTTGTGGGCACAGATGGTGCCAGACACCGAATGAATGGCAAAGAACTCGTACTTGACGTAAAGTATTTTAGGTTTTATTTTGTCACCACTAAATACAGTAATTTACTAGGGACATTCAAGAGTTAATTTTCATTTACCACTAATAACAAATTAGCATTTTTTTCTTTGAAAGGACTTGTTAAATGCAACAAACTGTGACGACTTAATATGCTCCCCAATTTGTCAAATAATGATCATTTTTCTTTCATGCTTTTGTTTTTTAATGTTTATATGAACAATTAACCTAGAAGGGATGCGCCCACTAAAATTCAAAATGGCCCCTTGTTGTTAGCTCAAATGTCCTCTGTGACACATTGAAGCAGTTATTTTATAGACCGCTAGAAGTCATCTTATACCGCCATACCAGTATACTAATATACAGGTTGGCTTGGATCACAGCCGTCTTAAACGTCTTTTAAAAGCTAGAGGCTGTATAACATGAGTGAAAAGTCATGTTTTTTCATTCCCTCTCTAATGTTCCCTTGTCTAATATTTTTGGGAAATGTCTTTCACAGCACTGATGGCACCAGCTAGTGTGTTATTTGCTTTTTTGGAGATGCCGTCACAACAGGACATTTCTGCTGATAACATGCCGTCCTACTCGTGTCAAAATGATGTGCAGTTTGACAGATTTTAAGATCTCAGGAGGTGACAAACAAACCCCCAGTACTCATCTCCCATCCTCAGTTCCTGTTGGCTCGTGCAGCATTTTGAGTAGTGATCAGACGCCTGCCTAATGTCAGATGTTAAAGTGGCAGAAATCAAGATTTTCGTGCAGTCCTCGGAAAGATGGAGGACAGGTTTGGGAAACTGGTGGGGAGGTGAGCTGGTTTGACTTCCTGTGTGAGCACTGTCCCACGGATGTGCTGTTAAAGTGACAAGAAGCTGACACGCCAGCAGCAGACATGTATTAAACATAAGCTTTTTTACATCAAGCAAAGCCAGTTATTATTAAACACTTTTGCGTTACCAAAGTTTTTAACCCCTTCAGAACTCTGTCACACAGATAGCAACGTGGGCCTTACGGGCAGTCTTTCTAAACGCATAACACAGGCCTGTGAAAGTTGAATTTTGTAAAACAGCATTTTGTTGATGCGTAGAGAAAGCATAGAGCACCTCCTTGTAAAGCAGATGCTGCAGCTTCTTTTCTTTTTCCATTTCCCCTGTGCTTCTGGGGGTCTCAGGACTTCTCCCAGCCCATTAAACAACAAACTCCCGCCACATGGGTCAGATGGACAATGACATCAAGTGACATGTCAGCAACACCAAATACCTGCTGTGGTGATTGAACCCAGGCCTCATTATTTCTGCCTCTCTCTCTTCCTCACACTTTTTCTCAGCCTTCCTGGAATTCATAGAAGGACAGCTAGGAAGTTGGCTAAGGGAATAGCAAACGTCACTCACACACTCTGTCTTGCCTTGTGTTTGAGAAGGAGAGCTAATGAGGCGTAGCAGCGATTCGAGGGAAGAGATAAACTTAAAAAATAACCTCACACAGACATATTATCCTCATCCCACCCGAGTTTGTTATCCAATAAAACTCTGGCTTCACCCACTGTGTAGCTGCTGCACATTATAAAGACTATATGAGCCATCTGTTGAGTACGTGGGGCTTCTTTTGTGTTCAGAATGATTACATCATTCAATACTCTTTCCTTTTTCATTTGCTGTGATATCTCTAATGAAAGAATTTGAATTAAGGCGCTGGATTTAAGGCCTGGTGTGTAGCTGGGATCCCACCAACTCAGGGGATTAACTCACAATTTCCAGCCTTGTGGATCTGAATGTTCCACATGCTGTTCTCTTGAAAGAATAAACAATTTCTTAAAATTTGTGAAAGGAAGCTTTCAGTTGGCTGTCTGTCCAGGATGATGAAATGTCTTGCTGGTAAAACACGCTTTTCCGCAGCCACTTCTGTGTCGTTCTGTTAGTTGATCAATGAATCCCAAAGGACGGAGGGTTTTATGGACTGTTTTGGGGGATCCATCAGCAGTATACCCTCTAACACACCCAAATCCTGATGTAGTGGTCATTCTTTTTGGCCTCCCTTCCAGAGATATTGTTATGAGAAATGTACGGTGTGTGCAAATACGTGCAAATACACCCATGGCGTGTTATACATATGTTTAATATAGTATGGTATACTATATTTCACAAGTCACAATAGACAAGACACTTCCAGCTTGCTTGCTTCTGCTTTTTCAGGACTTTATCATTATTTTATATTCTCTAAAAAATTAATCTTATCTTCTAAAAAGCATTTTGGAGAATGCAAAGTTGCTATTGTTCCTAATATACTGTATTTTGTGTCTGTGAGGCTTTTCAATTGTTAAACATTAGTAAGAGTTTGACTAGGGCCAGCATTATAAATTAATTTCAAGGCTTGTTTTTTTTTTTTTTTTTGCAAACAAGAGAATTTGTTTGTTCTATGCAAAAGCCCATCATTCATATTTTTCCCACCAGCTCACACTCAAAACTCTGGGTATTATTTCCCTGAATAATTATGTCTATTTTTTAAAAGAACGTACATGCCATCTGGACTTCAAACAGCATGGCAGAGTGCGAGAATCTTGTGAATTCTTTCTTCTGCGCCGCAATGGACTAAATAATGATGCTGTCGGTACGTGATTAAGATGAGTCAAATGAAGAGGGTGATGACAGACTTAAGTCAAAGCTAAGAGGATGTCTGATGAAGAGAACACGGCAGACAGCTAGACCAGTGCGCACACACATTGACTGTCTCAGTGCTTGTGTACTGTCATTTACCAAATGATTGGTCTCTGAGGTCTGGTATCGTCAAGTGGATCTTATCTTGTTACTCAGGGATTTCCAGTAGCAGATGAGTATCCCACTGAGCTGTCACGTCACTGTGTTTGTGATTCTTTAAATGATTTCGTAACTTCTTCCCACATACAGCTGAGTGTTTATGTCAGAACCCAGCTGATTTATTAAAAAAAGGAAGATTTCATTCAGAAGCATTGATCATGGCCAAAGTGATGCGATGAGTGTTTTCCAAACCTTGTATCTCTTGTTAAGCAGCACTTCTTCACAGTTTTGCTAAACTGTGTCACAGCACAGCAGTAGATTACGTGGACGACATGAATAATGTGATTATTAGATTATGTATCAATAGTACCAATTGGATTTACTTTTTTCTTATTACTTGTAACACAAACTGTTTAAGCAAGTTAGACTGTGATTAGTGAGGGCTAGATAAATAAAACAGTTAAGGCACTGTTTTATGAACAGATAATGAAGAAAAAGTGTGTAAAAGTAGGATCCCAGTGTTTTGGGAAATGTGCTGATCCACTTTCTTGCCAAGACTTAGATGAGAAGATTGATAGCACTCTCATGCACATATGTGCATTAACTGTGGAGCTAGAGGCAGAGTTGATTGGCATATCTTAGCGTAAAGACTGGAAGCAGGGGGAAACAACTAGCCTGGGTCTGTCCAAAGCTCAAAAATACACCTACCAGGACCTCTAAAGCTCACTAATTAACAACATTGAATATACTGTACTTTGTTTAATCCATACACAAGGTGAGCTCCATACTTAACGCACAGACACGAGGGTGGTATCAACCTTCTCATCTACCTCGTGGCAAAATGTAAATGATAGTATTTCTCAAAATGTCTCTAAAGTATTTGTTTAAAATGTAAAACTTCAAAGTTCAAAAGGTCTAGACACAAATTAGGTTTGCAGCCCAAGTCAACAGAGTTTAATTAAGCTAAAAATGTTCCACCTGTAATCCAAAGTGTAGGCTTTTCTCAGAGCAGCCATTTGAGTTGTACAGTAACTAATAAGATTAATTTTGGCACCGTTCCATTTAGGTGTGCCTTTGAGCCATGTCAGTAAGCCAGCATGCACAATACCAATGCGTTGGCACTGGCATGCCTAGTTGGAATACAGCTGTTACAAATGTTCTTAGTTACACCTGTGTTTGCCAAGTCATAATATCCGCTGTGAAAAAGGTCTTCTGCCTGTTTATAGTTATGTCACCTTCATATAATGCTTTATTTTCATGGGAAAACATCACATTCTCCTTATGTTATTACATCTTCAATATCTTTCCCAAAATAGTATATAGGTATAATAATTAATCTATTAAGACTCAACTAATGTTAAAGATTGCCTGACTACCCATTATTCCCTCTTTATTTTTGTTTAATCTGTTCTGATAAATCACGTACATCAAAGATGAGAAATTGCTCCGAAGAGGAGACTCTTCTTTTATAAAACATGCGGACGCTCTTCGCCAAAACATAATTGGTATTCTTCCTGCAGTGAAGGCTTGTATATTATAGAACAGTGGAAAGGAGCAGCAGCTTTGTTGTGGTTGTGATCAGACACAGCCAGAACACCTCCAGTTTTTATTACCAGCATAGAATACAGTTTGCGAGGACAGTAGCACATGGGTTCCAATGTTATCAGGAAACGTGTCAGTCATGCCAGCACGTGCAACAAATCACTGTTAAAAGCACTTTGGAGTTATTGTGGCAAAGTAGTTACTTTGCCTTCCCATCTAATCTTGAGTTGGTGTCAATTTCTCTTAATTACATAGCATACAGTCCGTTAGCCAGCGTTCCGTTTTTTGCCTTTCTTTTTTCCTCTCTCTGTTGTTCCGCCAGTCTTTTTGTCTTCGTAGCTGACACGATTTGACCCAATATATTTCATCTGCCACTCTCCTATTGTCCCCGAGAGCTGCTTCGTCACAAAGCACCACATCAGCATGCTAACATGTGCCCTGTTGAAGCGGCTGTGCCCAGTCACTTCCCAAGGAAACATGCTCTTTTGGCCTTTTAAGTTTCTGAAGTGTCAATGCCAATGCCTCTGTTCTGGGAGATTATATTCAAACTTGTTAAAAGATTTTTCAGAGGACGGATCATCCACATTCGTTAAAGAGAGAATTATACATTAAAGACTCTTCAGGGCTCAGATCTAATAGCTGCTTGCCCTTGAAGTCACAAGTGGAGCAGTGAGACTGGTAATGTTGATAGACAGGGGAGAGGGATGTAGAGATAGAGGATTGCGTGTGTTTGTTTTGTTTTTTTACCTCATATTCTCTCTGAATGTGTTGCATGTCAATGTATGTGTGTGACAGCTAGACCATGTGTGGCTGTTTGTTTGTGTATGTCTGTGTGTGCCAGTGTAGGGGGGAGTGTAACATAAGAGCCACAGCATCTGCCTGTTTTTGTGACACTCCTTTGAAGACTCTTTGATTCTCCCCAGTGCCCGCTAAAATTGGACTTCAGACACTGTCTGATTGCCTTAACATGGCGTTGTCCTGGGATGCCCAGGCTTTTGAGGATGGGGGGGGAGAGGGGCACGGTGCAAACCAAAGTAAGAAGTAAACCAAGGATAGTAATGAGGATGTGCAATAACTGGGGAATACGTGCAATACAGGTAGGGAAGTATGAAACACCACAACTGCAATGCATTTTAGAGCCACCTGCACTTTACTACAATGCGTTTTTCTCATTGCTTGTTGTAAATTGTAGTGAAAGATCATATTATTCTGATAAATGTAATATGTGTGGTGTGCTTTATGTACTACAAGTACATGAGCTATTAATTAATACAAGCTATTTAAGGACAGTGGACTTGTGATATCCAGCTGTAACATTGATGGCCAATGTCATATCATAAATCTACATAAAGTATTTACTCTTACTGAACCTAGTTTGAAATTCATTCACTTTTGAGGCCCCCTCCTCATTTGTTTGTGCAAAAAATAAGCTTCATACCACCTAAGTGATACAGTTTTCTTTGTCTTTTCCATTTCGACATTTCCAAACTCTTGAGATGTAACTCCATTGCACGTGTCAGACCAGACCTATTTCTGGTGTTTCAGAGGCCGTGGGGTTGCACTTATTAGCATTCCTACTATGTAATGTTGACTCTCACTGGCAGCACTATTAAAGGGCTCTTCTGGGCAAAGTCAAGGCTGAGACAGTTCAAAAAGAGAGAGGTCGAGAGAGAGGTCAGGCCATCGCAGCAGCCTCCACACGAACGCCCAGAGGGAAACCGAAACATTTAAGCATGTTTGTGAAATTTTCAGCCAGCCAGATCATTGACAAGGCATGGCAAGAGTATGGATAGGAATATGGATGAATGTTCTGAAAAGTTATCTTCATTGGGGCATTAAATAAACACATTTAGACATAAATCCATCCAGAGAGACATCACAATAAACTAAATAAATCTTAAGTACTGTTCACGGGAGCTAAAATTATCACTCCACTCTGACAACTGGAAAGTAGCTTGCATCATCCCAAGTGTAACACAAACACATTTCTTCATACCAGTAAAGTTCAATGTTTTTTTTCAATATCGTGAAATTTTAACCT
>JAVQJF010061671.1:0-11655 GCA_036023855.1 Gadopsis marmoratus
CTCCACCCAAAGTAGGATGGAGACCATCTCTCCTAATCAGACCAGGTCTTCTCCAGAAAGTCTGACAATTATCTACAAAGCCCACATCATTACCTGGACACCACCTCGACAACCAGCGGTGGAATGACAACATGCAGCTGTACATGTCATCGCTAGTAACATTTGGTAGGAGACCAGAGAAAACTACAGAGTCCGACATTGTCTTTGTGACTCCGTGTTAATTAAGGTAAGGTTTGTTTGTAGCAGCTGTTCATCCTCCTAGTACATTTTTCCAGCTGTGTCTCAGTAAAACAGTAGCAGAATCCTTTTGGAAACAACCTCAGCAAGAAATTTTAGCTTTCATAGTTGAGGGAGTCACAAGAGATAGACATTAATACACAATAAGAATGGTGCAAATATGTGCAGAAGAGGCTGACATATGATTTTCAGTACCGGGTATTGGCTCGAACACCAACAACAGTGGATCCTACGTTTCCCATAATGCAAGAACTAGGATCTCTGCATTGTTTTACGCCCGGTGCCTCTGCTTAAGACACTCTCCCGGATTCTCAGCTGTTCTCTGTCAGCTCATTAGCCACCTGTTGCCACTTCCCCATTACCTCTTGTGTGTATTTAAACCTGTGTCGGTCTCCCCCCCGTTGCCAGTTCGTCTCAGTTCCAACCCACTAGCATTCCAGTATAACTTCTCCTCTGTGTTAGCTGTTCATTGGTTGCATTTAAAAGCCACCTTGGTGCGCTTACCTGTTGTCTAGGATTGTGCATTTGAATTCTCCTCTCAGAGCCTCATACATTGAACCTTCCCTGCCGGGTCAATGCACAGATCTTTCAATGTTAACCATCTTAATTTAGCATGTTAGCTTGCAAACATTTACAATTATATTAGGCTGATTATATTTTATATATTATGAATATATAATATATTAAGAATAATACTTTGTATCAAGCACCAACAAAACCTGATCCTGTTAGGCTGGCGGCCAGGTGAACCCGAAAGGAGAGCACAAATCAGTACAGGGTTTGGGTGTACTTATTGAAAACACAGGTCTGAGTGAGGCTACAGCAGAGGCAACGGATCGGAGTGGTGGTGGGGGGGCAGTCTCGGAGGAACAGACAGATGACCCAGGCAACGGCAGAACTCGGGTGAGGGATGAATCTGGATGTGGAGAGAAACAGTCAGTTCACTGCAGGGTCATACTCAGACAAAGGGTTTAGTGGCGCTGAGTGGAGCGCTGGCCCGGCCTTAGTACTGCAGAGGGTGATGATGAATGGGATGCAGCTGCGCTCCACGATCAGCTGGAGAAAGAACCAGGTGATGTCTCATCAGGACCCAGACAGAAAGAGAAGAGGACAGAGAGGGCAGGCAACGGATCCTGTGTTTCCTATAATTAAATTACATGTTTTTGTTAAATCCTTCTTGTCTGGTGCCCATGTCTTTCAAACTCCATCTCCCGAGTTTGTAACAGACTTGCTGTTATAGCTATCAAGTTTTATCAAGTAATTAGTTTAAGAAAATGTAAGGAGGCTGAAGCACAAACATGCAAATACTAGGAGGCATCCTTAACGTGCTCACTGCAGTATTGGCACAGTTCACATGAAGACACAGAGTTGCATTAGAGATGTATGTAATCCTGCCACAGACTCATTTTGAGATATTGAACTTAAGACCTCAGTGTGTGTCTCTCTCACACACGCACAAAAAATTGGGTTCTCACGGATTAGCGAGCATTTATCCCTGAGTATGCAAAATATTGGGATTATCCTCAGGCTCACTGAGGTTACGCACTGTTGGATGAGAGGAGAGGGGCCCATTGTGTCATCGTACACCAGAGAGAGTATTTTGATGTATTTTAGTTGTTTTGTTTGACATAATTATTGATAGTCATTTTCATTTTGAAATCCTGTTTTTATTGTCCTTAGATATCTCTTAATAGAATGCTTTATAACTATTTACATGACACCTGCAGTGCTTCTACAGTTTATTCAACAACAGATTACCATACATGCAACACAGGTACATCCCAGTGCAGAGACCGAAGCACAGGAAACCGTGTGAGTTGACGCAGAACAAAGGAAGGGGACTAACAAAGGAACACGGGGGGCAGGTGAGCACTGGGGATCAGGTGTGGCCAATCAATGACACATGAGGGCAAGAACTAAAGAGACAAGACAAGCAGCCTTTCAAAGTAAAACAGGAAGCAGAACGAAAGACCAGCATATATTATATATATTCACCAAGCTATTCACCCTTTTTTGGAGGAATATATGAACTCTTGTTTTATAGTTGAAGAGATGAAATATTAGATCCAGTATGTCTTAACTGAATAGCAGAGGGCTTAACTCATGCAAGCTACCTTCCCTTCTGATTGTGCTGCTGTGAAACTGAGCTACTGTCGGTTTTACACCCTATGCTCCCAACGGAGAATATTTAACGGGCACGTAAGCTGATTGGAGCTCCATGTCAGTCCAGCTGAAAGTCAGAGCTTTTCTGTGCTCTCTCGTGGAGGTGAATTTAATGCCATCAGGGGACGGGACGCGCTCACATTGGTCAGCAAACATGTATCAGATCAATACAGTAAGCTCTGCTCGAAAGCACCCCGGCCCTGCTGGCACATATGGCCTATGTCACTGTGGTTCTGTAGCCACGCAGACCCTGCAATGGGTGTTGGTGGAAAAGCTGCCCAGCATCTTAGCATCAGGAGTAACAAATGTCAGTGAATCATGTGGACTTAAGACAGCGTGTTTATCACAGTGACTTTATTTTTTACTTCAGTTGGGTTTTAGTTCCCTCCTGCAGAGTCTCTTAATGGGTCCCTGCTGGCTTGAATTCAGTTATCTTTCTTTTCTCCCACCCCAACCCTGCCTCTCTCCTGCTTTCTCTCGCTCTCGTCCATCAGGCCATCTACAAGATGGTGTCATCTGTGATGAAGATGCCAGAGGATGAATCCACGCCAGAGAAGAGAACGGATAAGATCTTCAGACAAATGGACCTGAATAATGATGGTGAGAGGAGGAAATGGCAGCATTTAGGGATGAATGTGTTGCAGAGAAGGAGAGGAGTGAGGAATGGTGAATGACTGGGACAGTTTGAGGATGATCTTTGAAATGTGCTCATTATACTAGACACAAGAGATTTGTCTGAGAATTTAGGACTGCATGTGTCACTTTCTTTTTCTTTAATAGTATAAATATATATGTATATATATATATAAATGTCTGTGTCATGCCAAACATTTGGCCTCATGGGATCACAAAATATTATGAAAGATTCAGAAAATATAACATGCATTATATATACTTCTTTATACTTTCAAATAACTTCTTTATGTGAACAAATTCAATTGCATTGTACACTAAATGGCAGAAGAAATAAAATAAATGCTACAATAAAGTAGAGTAGAAATGGTGGAGTAGACCTATAAAGTTCCATAAAATGTCCTGAATTACAGTACTTGAGTAAATGTACTTAGTTACATTCCACCCCTGGTTTTGAGCATGACTGAAACGTCTTACTGTCATGTGATATTTATATGAATATACAAAGTTCAGCTCATGTGATCCGACATTAAACTGGTGATGAAAAATAGGATTCCTAAAATTAATTCTTTCAGTTTTCTTCTTCTTCAGTTTCTATTTCTTCCACCATGTTGACTTCATTCAAATGAGCAAAGGGTCACATTCCTCCAGAATAATGGCTTTCTCTCGTTTTCTCTTTATACTTCTATGCTGCAGGCAAATTGTCCCTGGAGGAATTTATCAAAGGTGCCAAAAGCGACCCCTCCATTGTCCGGCTACTCCAGTGTGATCCCAGCTCGGCCTCCCAGTTCTGAACCCTCCGGCCTGCTGCAACCTTTTCTTCCTCACCCTCTCTGTTGCTATTGAAACAGTCACTTAAATCAATGCATGATGGTTCTCATCTCATGTCATCTTTTGTTTATGTTACGGAGGCTAAGATATGTGGTTGAATGAAGGGACATGCATACATGTAATGATCAGCTGACCATGGCGTCCGCTAATGTTCCAGACTATCTCTCTCTCTCTGGAACGTTGGATTTCCAGGGAGCTTGTGATAAAGTGTGGATGGGTTTTTTTCGCAGGGTGGGTGGATTGCTCAGTTTCTACTCCAACACACACGTACATCATGTATATACTGTACGTCCATGTATATCATGAGATGAAGTACATTTGTCTTCATGTATGGTGCATGCTGTTTGGCAGTGAAAGGCAGTATTATGTAGTCTAGCTTCCTTGTCTGATCTGAATGGGTGGTCGGGGGGGCGTTATTTTCATTTTACTGCTCTATAAGATCCCATTAGGTTTATATTGTTATGTACTGACATTTTGTTGATTTTCTGAATTTTAAAGGGTTTTATTTTCATTTGTACATATTGTTTCCCTCCTTCATGCTGTTTTATTTATTCATTTGTATTCTGATTATCGTGTTTTTACTTTGATATGTTGTTAAAGATGACCATGTTCCAGTTTACAGTGACAGAGAGAGAGAGAATGTGAGATTGATCTCTTTGAGATTATGAAATAATTGTGTCCCGTCATGCATTTGATCGGCGGCACCAGTAGCACATATCGTTTGAGCCGCCATGTGTTTCTAAAGTATGGCTGTGCATTTGGTCTGACTGCGTGTGTGTGAGTGTGAATATGCACGGTATGCTTGAGGCTAACTTTTACAGTATTATTATGTTGTGCTGTTTCTTAATTTGTGAGTATTTTAACGTTTCTTTAACAACGAGCAGTAAATTTAAGGTAGTTGTAACCTGTCACTGTACTGCATGATCCTATGAACCAGACGACGACCAGCTCCACAGAAACAGTAAATGCACAGAGGTATCTGTTGTAGCTCTGCAGCCTCCTCAGCACTGCACCAAGCAGAAATGATTGAATCCTTGTCTTGCTTTGGAACAAACCCTTCTCCCACTCTCTTTTCCTCTGACAGACAGAGAACTCACTAAGGGCTCGTTCATCACTTTCTAACCGAAAGCTTTTAAAACCTCCTGGATTAGTCTGCTTACAGAGCAGTTAGATGAAGGGACACGTTTCAAGAGATAGGAACAAGTGCAGATACTTGTTCTGATTAGACTTTTCAGGGTTTCCAGACATGTAGAATTCTGACAGATCTGCGGCTGTGTTTACATTAGCACTGGTGCAAATCCTTCATTCATATTAGGGACACCTATTCTAACAAATCTAACAAACACTTGGCATCAAATCAATGTCTCCAACTTAAATGAAATACAAGACTCATTTAAACTGTATGTTAGAGTTTCAGCCTCTCTGAAATAGTGTGCACATGTAAACAGAGCCGCTGGTTGCAGGAACACCAGAACTGCTCTCATGTATAGAGGGTTTAAGGCCCCTATTGTCTGATCACTATTTCCATCTTCCATCTTAAACGCAACATAAATTCTGTTTGTGAAAAAGCTGAGCGTTGGACAAACTGGATTGCAGAACTCATAGACCCATTTGAGTCTTACTTTGAAAACCATTTAATAAGGAGGGGATGCGCTTCCTAAATTTCATCTCTGCCAAAATATTACTTCACATGATGCACAAGAAAGTGAAGCCTGTTAACTGAAGACCATCCAAAAGCACTGAAGGATACATTCGTCATTATGAAATATATTGTTATATTAGCATTTCTTTACTTTTATAGACTGATATCGTATAAGTACAAAATGTGTTTTTGGTATTTATAAGTGGTGGAATGTATCTAAGTACTCAATTATTGTATTAGCACAATACTAAGGTACTTAACTGGAGTTTCTTCATTTTAATTTATAATTTTACATTTCAGTGAGAAATATTGTAATAAGTACTGCATTACATGTATCTGACAGCTGTAGTTACTAGTTACCTTTCAGATATTACACCCAAAAATAATGTATTATTTTAGATTAAACTTCCCACAATAATTTAAAACAGTTATAATTAGCTACATTAAAGTACTGCTTGCATGTCAATGTATCAATAATAATGATCCAATTCTATATCATTGGTCATTCTGCATGAGTACTTGTGGTGCTTTGAATACAGGACTGTTAATTGCAGTATAATGGTGTCTTTACATAGTGTGGTAAGTAAATGGTAGTAAACATCTTCCACCACTGGTATTTAGCAAAGTTGATATACAAAAATCCCCCCCCCCCCCCAGTAAAAAGGGACACGGATTCAGTATTTTAATCCAGAATGTGAAACGTATGATGTTGGAAAATTCTCTTGAAATGGCAAACTGAAATGCTTCATGGAAATCCAGACTTTAATTATTTCAGGTGCATTAGCTCCATAAAGCAGGTTCAGACAGGCTTCACTTCACACTGTAGAAGGTGAGGAATAAAACCCCTCCACACTTCCGTCACACTGGATTAATGGAAGTGTGGAAAGGTTTAATGGGAATCGTTTTTTCTTTAGCTCAAACCAGACTTTACTTACGGACATCTAAAAATCGCCCACATCTGCCCAATATGTGTCTTACCTGCCCAGTATTTCATCACCTCACTAATTGAATTATTGTGTGCAATGGTGGCAAAGTGAACTACCAGTGAGCGCCTGAGAGCTGTGCTGGTGCAGCTGCATCCACATGACATTAGGGTTAACTTGCACCAAGCTTTTGCACAGAAGCTTCCTAACCGGCCTCTGCTTTGGGGATCCTATAGTGTCACTGCCTTCTGCTGGTAGGATAAGGAACAACAGTTGCTACCCCCTGATCTACTACAGTTGAATCTTTTTCTATTCTCATTGCCTCTGATGAACTGGTACCTTGTGTTGGATAAATACACTTATTTCTTCCTTCCGTCATAACCTCTCTTTCCTTCCTTCTTTCCTATTTTTCTGTTGCATGAAAACCTCACATGAGGATGTCATGTTTGTTCCATTGGACCTGAAAGCGAAATATACCTATGTGTTTCAAAGCTGCCTGTGTAGACTGTCTCCTCATTTCTGGTTATTTAGGAAGCATTAAGGAGCAGAACATTTCACCATAGACAGGTCTAACCTCTGGTCTGACAAGTGAACATTACTGTCATGAGTTTAAGAGTTGCACCCTGTCAAGGTGCACTGTAGATCCTCATTAACATACACCTGACAGGACTCATGCTAACCTTTCGGGATGTCTACGTGTGTCATGAGTAGCAGCTGACATCACCACATATTAAAATTAAATGTTTTCAGTTACAGAGTTCAGATACAAAACACACTCCATAGTTATGACTAAAATCTTGATGTACTTCTTAGGCAATAAATAGAAAAACTTGCAGTAGTAGCTTCTGTATGGTCCTGCCTCCATTATATGTGTAAACCGAAACAATGTAAGTAATAGCTCAACATTAGAAGATATACCCTTATTCGTTTTCTTCCCATGAGTTAGCGACACCAATCTCATGTTTGTATGCTAAACATGAAGCAGTAGCCAGGACATAATTAGCTTAGCCTAGCATAAGCCTAAGCACCCCCTAAGCCACAGCCGCCCTGTGGCTAAGGCTTCGATTTCAGCTCCTCCCATCCACATGTTGAAGTGTCCTTGGGACACTGTGCCCTGGTCCTGATCCTGGTCGCCGTTATTTAAGGTTGACTACTGCTCCAGGCTGTCCTCAGGAGGAAGGAAGGGTGGGTTAAATGCAGCGGATGAGTTTCATCGTGGGACGCAATTGCATGTGTGAATGTACCCTCATGTTTGACAATAAAGACCTTAGGGTCCGATTATTATTATTATAAAGTTAAAAGATACATCAACCAGCACGAATGAGCCAAAATGTTGCAAAAAAAAGAACATGCTGAGATTTAAGGTTTATGTTGTGGATTAAATAAACAATATGTAACAAGTTAATTAGTTTCAGCGCTAGCTAGCTGTTTCCCCCTGCTTCCAGTCTTTATGCTAAGCTAAGGTATCATGTATTAACTACAGCTACATACTTAAACATGAGCGTGGTATCGATTTTCTCATCTAACTCTCAGCAAGAAAGCGACTAAGTGCTAAGTACTAAGTGAAAATAGAGTTGTGAGTTTGATGTTTGAATCCCAGTATCGTAGCTACAACTACAGTGTATTCCCTCACAGCACTTGGTCTTTAAGAAGCTCTGGCGTGTCAAACATGGCTAAATCCAGAAGTTAGACCTTTCCAGCGTTCCCCTCTCCAGCAGTTGATGTTGCTCTGGTATCCTTTGCTGGCTGCCAACCTCGTTTCTTGCCTTTCCCTGTCTGACCTTTCTCTGTGCGGCTGGAAAAGAGGCTGCCGCCCTGAGGGAGAAAGACTCCGATGTTGAGGGGGTCAGCGCGGCTGTCTTGGAGGGTCATTGTAGTATCTTGCAGGCTCCATACAGTGAGTGTTAGTACCTTCCTCCATCGGCCTCACCACAGTGAACCACACAAACACAGAGAAATCATTTTAGGACTTTATAAAATATTGCTTTATTGAAAATGATCATGTGCACCAAGGATGTGATTTTTAAAGCAACACTGCATATTTGAGTCAAAATCTCATCGCTCTGCCATAGTCTGTGATTCTCCTCCTGTTAGGGCAGAAAGGCAGACCCAGGAATGAAGCACAGACAGTAAAGCACTGGGCAGAAAACACCATCTGGATAACACAAGTCACGATCATAGGCACCCAAAGGGTTAGAGTGGTACTCTGGGGAGGGATGGAGGAGTGGAGTTAATGGCAGCCACCAGCTGAATCATAAAGAACACTATATGAAGCAAGAGCAGCTTCACATGATCAGGACTACAGTGTGGGTAATAATGTGATACAGGACCTAATTTTACTCAGACGTGCTGCTGACGTCTGGGAGTTTCGGTTTGCACAGGAGAGACAGGATTGTGAACAAAACATGCAGAGCAGAATGTGTCAAAGTATATGTGCACAGAGGGAATTCAGGAAGAAAAAGAGCTGCAGACTACAAATGAATGTTTATAGGTTTGGAGCGTTCTTTGGAATTCATGATGAAGTATGCAAGAAGTACAAAAGAATAACCTTTGTATAATGATCAGTACTGCTCCTAAGCAACTATGAACATCTGAGGCAGAAGTCCAAAACACACTTTCAGGTGATGTAATGCCCCCGGCAGCCATATTGGAGGTCTCTACCTGATAGGCACAACATGGTCTGCAGTCTTAGTGGAAACAACGTTAGTTTCCACTGTACTGACTCCGATTCAAAACTCAGTTTGTGATTAAAGGATAAATCTGGTTTATAGCGACTTCCATCTTATTGTTGGCTATCATCTTTAAACTATATTGAGGGGTAAAACCAAAAGTAAGCACACCCAAAATGATACCAATACTCCCTTATGTCAAGCTTTACCGCTCCACTTCATTTTCTCTTCCAGATATATAATTAAATTAAAGCTGCAAGCAGCGATGAACGGGCCCTCGCAGATCTGTGCACGTCGGGGTTTGCAGCGTCCGCCACCCCTTGAGCGGACGTTCCCAGCCTCACGGGCGGCAAACGCAATCCTTTTGTAAACAGGTCATTCAGTTGTAGGGGGCCATATGGAGCCGTTTTGCCACACACATGTCCAAAACCCATATCGGACAACACAATCCGTCATTTCTGAAGTGTGTGGCAACTTTCACAGGACTGTGGATGAAAAGTAGCATATAGACGACTTCAGGGCAGGGGGGTCATGAAATAAGTTAAGTTTGGTGCCTCTCGGACTATGCACGGCAAAGCTATACCACTTCCTGTTTATGACCAAGGATGCTTTTCATAATTAAATAAAATAAAAAAATAAAAATTTCATTTCTTTCACGGTGATGCATCAGGAATTGCCGCCACGCCCTTTGGCCACGCCCCTTTGGTGAAAACACAGGGAAGACAAGGGCTTATATACCCAGCTGGACATAATGACACACAGGTGGATCGCATCCCTCCAATTAGCTGATTGATAGGCACAGGGAAGCAGGGCATGGCAACCCCAAGAACCGAGTGTTAAGTTAAGCATTGATACTATTGTTAAGTCTTTAATGTACAGTATTTGTTAACAATTATAACTTCTTCTATTCAATTCAATTTTATTTATATAGCGCCATATCATAGCCATTATCTCATAGCACTTGTTAATATAGAGCAAGTCTAGACCAACTCTAAATGTATAGACCCAACATTTCCACGAGGAGCAGCACTAGGCTAGACAGTGGCAAGGAAACACTGCCTTTAACAGGCAGAAACCTCGAGCAGAACCAGAACCAGAACCAGGCTCTGGGTGGGTGTCATCTGCCTTGACCTAATGATCAATCTGAACAGGAAGACCATTAATTGGAGAAGGTCAATTAGAACTTTTAATGAGGTCATTGTCTGTGATTCCATGAAGAAACCCCTCCTCTAATTTTAAGATTTCCTGAATAGAAGTGAATTAACAAGCTGTGTGTGTGTGTGTAGGTTCTATCGGAGTGATGGTGAGAGCCCCGCAGAGTCGAGCAGCGAACCGTTATTCTCCGTCAACAACAGTGGAACCAGCCGGACCCGCGGTTCTGACAGACCAGAGTGAGAACCTTCAGCCACCTGTTCTCATAATCTAAACTCTGTCCTGGTGTCACACATGAGACACAAGCGTTTCACCTGTTGACGCACTGAAGTGCTTGTTGTTCTTGTCAGTGTTTGACTTGTCAGAGCAACGAGTCCTGAAGGCCAAGAGTTTTTAGGGTGAAGGCCCACATTTGAACCCATTTTTAGATGCATACAATGATTTTAGATGAGAAGATTCAGGTAATTGAGAACCATTATGATGCGTTGGTGTTAATATCACAATAAAGAGTTAAATACCTGTGTGATTTTTAAAAATGCACAAAAAATAAAATCTGTACAATACACACGATATTTAACTGATTTCTGATTTCAACACTGAAACGTATGAATTGTACTTTCCTTTATTTCAAAATAAGAGCACACTGTTATTCAAGGTAACTTCATCCAAAACCAACAAGTCAAACGTCCGACTGCGTTCAAAGAACCAGATTGGCTGCATGAGAACAGACTGGATCAGTTTAGCTGATCACAACATGTTCTCAGATCAGTTGAGCCACATTTGATGAAATGGGCCCTGTTAGAGTTCTTGACTGGTTGTAACCATTAGATGCTTTAATGTGCCATGTGACCAAAAATGAACTAATACAAACAGGAAACCAAAGTAATGATGTAAAAGCAACAGAAACCGTTCAGAGAGCTGTAGGTCATATTTGAGTTTGGAGCCATATAACAGACAGGTTTTTGCAAAGTTTGCATTCTGGAGTGACCTCATCTTAAAGCAACTGAAGTACTGTTACATTTATTAAATAAGGACAAATGCATTTACATTTTGTCTGTGTTGTACTAAACCACATATTGTTGTTCTGTAATGTTATTTTAGGCCAAATCGCTCTGGTTGGAGACTCGACAGAGACATGGGTTTGATGAACGCGATTGGTCTTCAGCCCCGACACCCCACCCCTTCTGTGACATCACAAGGAACCCAGACGCCAATCATCCACCTGCAGAACGCTGAGACGCAAACAGAGAGGGACCTATCAGAGCCCAGCACCTCCCAGCCAGGACCCAGTACTGACACTCTGACATTACACCAGCTCCCAATGCTAACTCTAGAATACTTTACTACACCAGAATACTTTATTTACTACACCAGAATACTTTATTTACTACACCAGCTCCCAATG
>JAVQJF010061672.1:0-17405 GCA_036023855.1 Gadopsis marmoratus
TGAACATATGGGGCCCACTGTGGACACTCAGGCACCACTGTAGGCGTTAGGTTCCTATGAGAATGACACCAGTAAAACACGTGGACATACATGCGTAGTAGTGTGCCGACAGCAGCGAACAGGGATGGGAATGACAGCAAATGGTCACGAATAAAGGGGCACTGTATGTGTTTTTAATTGTCCCAAAAATCCCCGGCCTAAGAAACAATGGCGTCCGATAAAGAAGATGAGAAGGATAGTTAGAGAGATGACGTCATAGAAGACCACAAAGGGAGACACGATTATGTATGGGATGGTCAGAAATATGAAGGGAAAGTACAGACATAGAAAATATTGGTGTATGGTGTGGACACCTGCTTATGGTCAATAGGAGGTCCTAACTCAAGCCCCAAGGGAGGGGGAGCACTCAGAAATGTATAAAAGCAGAGGTTTTGGCCGTACGTTTTCAGTTGCTTCATGAACCAACTCACTGAGCTTACCTGTACTGTCTTGAACTTACAGTAAATTCTTATTCACTTTGAATTTCTGGGACTCCTTTGTTTTATTTGTTATCATTGAAGTATATAGTGAGGTGCGTGGCTGCTGTGGAGGAGAAGGACTGGAGGATCGACGAGCCGGGGTTTCTCCCCGCAACAAGTGACCAATCATAAGAGGGCCAATGCCTCTCTTGGTTTTCGCCCCCACATTGTCAAAAGTCAGGTGGATTCGTGCGAGAGAGCAGAGTTGACCAGTGAGACCCGTCTGCCCTCCAGCGCTCGCCAAGCAGAAACTCTTGGCGACCTGCTGCTTAGTTCTACACAGCAGCTGCAGCTCTCTGCCTCTCCCTGTGTTGAATTTCTCTCTCGCAGCTGTCTTTACAACTCTGTTGTTGAATTTGCATGCGAAGACTTATACTGTGTGACTGGCACCATGTTTTATCGCACACGTGACTTCTGACAAATCTGGCACCGTACAATGTTCTATTCAGTTATTAACATATACAACAGAATAATAATCTGAGTTTGCAATGTCTCTTGTGCAAAAAAGCACAGAAACATATAAGGTGATATACAGGTGAGTGAATGTAATCTTTCGTTTGCTACCTCTATCTCTCGATGTTCAAAAGTGTAGTCAGTTCTTGTCTTAGGGGCCAATCCACTGGAACATGGAGATTGTTTTGTGTCATTACGTAGGTGCACAGGGGGAACACCTCATCGTAGTCACCTTCACAGCTGGTAAGTTTGTCAAGCCAAATCTCAAATGTGCATCGTCAGATATTTCTAGCAACAGTCAAAGTCAATAACACTGTTGTCAAACAGTAAATTTAATTTGACAGTGTTTTGAACAACATGACTATCTATCCAGCCATGTCGTTGTCCCCAAATCAATAGCAAGATTTTCATGAATAAATGATAGGCCTTGTATACAGCCTGAAGTAACGAGTTGGATAGTGAATGGGATGTGAGACGAATCCGTATGTGATATAAAGTATAAGTAAGTCCAGAGGGGCAGTGTACTTCTTGCAGCTTTTGTGTTAGTGGCCATGTTGGACTACACTTATTGTTGTAAATAAGATATTCAGATAATTATTTATGGCAGTTGCTATGGTTACCCATAAAAGAGATATTGAAGCACTATTTTACTTTAAGTTTGTTTCATACTTTATGTTAGCTCAAAGGTTCCTTTGCCTGTTCTCTGCTGCGGCTGCTGCGTCAACTTAAATCAGACGTTCTACCACCAGTTGTAATGTGTAGTTTTTGAGTTCAACACAAGGGAGAGCTATAGCACAATATCTTGGAAACTACTACATCCATGGCAATTAGAAGTTAACTAATATGTTAATTAATTAATTTTACAGAGCATTTAGTAGCCTGGGGAATTTGAAATGTATATTTATACACATTTAACACGTGCTTCTGAGGCTTCTTAGATTCTTCTGAAGATTATTAGAGGATTGTGGCTTTCAGTCCTGGTTTTGTCTGTGTGGAGTTTGCATGTTCATGTACGTTCCCTCCTGTTTGTCCCGTCTCCCTCACCACCATTTGTCTTCTACCAGGAAGTCACTTAGAAGCAAGGGAAAGAAAGAAAGAATGTGATGAAGTCATCATGAAACACTACAGATAAGACAAGAGATGATACAGAAATCTTTGAATAAAAAACAAAAAATAGGTCACATAAAAAATATATTCTTTATTTTTTAACCTTTTACTGTTGGATTAGTGATGGCATATGACTTACTGTCTGGGTTCCACTTTGTGTGTTCTGCCTTTTTATATTCTGAATTAGTTTGGGGCAGCACGGTGGTGCAGCCCTGTCAAGCAAGAGGGTTCTTGGTTCGACCCCACCGGTTGAGTCGTTCTGTGTGGAGTTTGCATGTTCTTCCCGTGTCTGCGCGGGTTTTTTCCAGCTTCCCCCCACCATCCAAGGACATGCAGGTTAGGTTAATTGATGATTCTAAATTGCCCGTAGGTGTGACTGTGAGTGTGAATGTTTGTCCGTTTCTATGTGTCAGCCCTGTGACTGGTGACCTGTCCAGGGTGTACACTGCCTCTCAGCCCGACGTCAGCTGGGATCAGCTCCAGCCGCCCCCCTGAGAAAAAATGGTATTCATAATGGATGGATTTAGATTTGTCACAGCAATTAAAGGAAGATATTGGTTGAAATTGTGTTGTATGATTCCACCTACTGGAATGCAAAAGCCAAGTGAATTTTAGATAGCCTGCTTAGAGCATTGATTACTGACTTTTTGAAGACCTTTAATGGACTGGTTGGATGTGTTATGATGTAGGCCCAGGCCACAATAATGCAGCCTTTTTCTGACCATTTAAACCAGATTAGATGATGGACAAACATTTTGTGATTGGGACATTCTGAACATATGTTAAAACATACTGTGTTTTTTCAACATCTTGAGCATTACTAAGGTTGTGCTTGATGACCTAATCCTTTCAAAGGTCAAGTTTAGCTGTGATAAAGACTAAATATGGCCTTTTATAGTTTGCTACTACCTCCAACCAATACCTGGTAGCAACCTATGCTACAATCATCTATTTTATAACAATTTTGAAACTGGATTACAACGAACACTCCAACATGCTGTGTCAAATAACAGCTCTGAAAATCCCCTTAAATGTGCCTACATAAAGTATACACCCCGAGATTCTGTCTCAACAAAATAAGAAAACATTGGATTTACAGGATATAGTCCACCAGGACTGCATAAATGTGCCTCAAGATGTGGACTACCATTTTTATCCATAGACCCTAACCTTTTAAAAATATTTTGAAATAATAGTAAACCATCTAAACTACAATTGAGTTGGTTTTAAATCTCTCAAAACACTATCAACTGGTTTATGATCTTTGCACCTACACAAACAAGCCAAAAGTCCCACTTCAGTGAGAGGAGAAATGGAACAAAAAGACCTAATGCAACTAAATACACTATTAAGACAGCGAAAAAAGGGAAATACCTCAAGATGGCAATGTGAAGAAAACCCAAAATGCACTATTGAAGTCATACAGCAAATCATTTCAAATCAATTTAAAAGGGGTCTATCTTACATTTTAATACCTGAATAGAGTAACGCAGATCGCATTAAGGATACTGTAGTGACTTTACTAAACAAGTAAACCTACAAGCCACTGAGGGGCTGCTGTACCTAGTTGGCCTAATTGACACGTCCTCTTGTGTAGCATCTTGTGTAACATCTTGTGTAGCATCGATCAATAATTAACATTTCCAAACTGTTGTATAGCCACGCCGTAAGTGAATTTATTTTTCTCATACAGGGACTTGTATCGTGAAGACGGTAATCCACGTGCACTTTTACCACGAACATACATACAAAACAAACATACGCTGAAGCTACATCTGACGGTGAAAAACGGTGTGTGTCCTCTGCTGTGCAATTACCATGTCATCAAGTTATACCGTACCCTGGCTCCACCTACTGTGCAACCAGGGTATTACCGCCAGTGAACATATTCATGTATACACATAATACCAACAATACAATAATGGCAGTAACAGATACAAAATATGTAACTTCAGAGTCCTTAAAAGTCCATTGGTGTAGATTATGAATGGAGCACTGTTCACAACATTCTCAAGTAGTACATTCAAACACATGTCAGTTGTTATATATGATCTGAGAAAAATACTTTGGCACTTTATTGCACATTGGACTATATCGACCTTCATTCAAATAAATCAAAATAGAAAATGAATCAAACTCTAACTAGCACATTTATTAGTTAGAGTTTGATTCATTTGACTAATTTGACTAATAAATGTTATTACATGTATTAGTTATAGTTTGATTAACTTTCTATTGGTGTATAGGCAACACAGTTAGTGTAGCTATTGATTCGCTCATGCAACTGACCTCCCAATCAGTCCGCTGGTATTGTATATATGTATAAAATTCCAACAGTCATGCTGACACACTAACACAACTCAGCCAGAGAGGCCACTTAGCAACGCAACTAGGACTACAGATCTATTGTGCCAACAGGGTGGAATAAAGAATAGAACTACAGAAATGTAGTGTGCAACCTATTCTCATAGGGCATCGGTTAGTAGTTAAAATCGGGCCATATCCAGACTGTGTGTTGTCCAGCTTAACATCCTCATAATGACAATGTTAACATGCTGATGTTTAGCAGGTAATGTTTACCATGGACACCATCTTGGTTTAGCATCTTAGCATTCTAACATTTGTTGATTAGCACTAAACATAAGTACAGGTACAACTGAGGCAAATGGGAATTTCCACAAATGTCAACCTCATGGTGGCGCTAGAGAAAAAGTCAGGGGATCCCCAAAGCCATTGGATGTTGTGTGGTAATGGGCCTAGCCTTATTTGGACAGATTTGTCTGAGCCCACAGAATCCATGGGGAAAACATGTTTCTGAGACTTGCAGTTCAAAGTTACAGGCCAAAACATAAGGTTTGTTGTTATAGCGCCACCATCTGGCCAAATTGCACTAAATTCAACACAGCTCTCCCTTGGGTCCTCAGCAATACACCTGCCAAGTGTGTAGTCGATCAGATAAGCAGTTGTGAGACAGTCAGACAGACACTCCTTCTTTTATATTTCCATAAGAAGCTCACCAGCCCTTCCCTTTTTTTAGTTTCTCATCTTGTGCACTTACATTACAGGGAGACTCTACAACAGAGGAAATGTGAACAGACCAGTGAGCCAGTCCTTCTTGTCTGACAGGTCCAAGAAAGTTGTTTAAATGACATGAATGCCATTAAGACTTGGTTTACTGCAGTAATTCATTTGCAGTGATCTTTCAGTGGACCTGCCTTTTTCTCAAACGTTTTTAAAGAATTCATACCTGAATGTAGGAATCATTATCTTTGCCTATGTCTTTGTCAGCAAGGCCCTTTGGTAAATACCAACTGAGACTTTGTGACAAGAAATTGGAGACTTTGCGGATTGTTTGGAATGCCAGTGTGCATAGATAATAATGAAGGACTGCTCACTACAAGGGAGTTGTTAAAATAAAAATATACAGTGCTCAAAAAGATTAAAGGAACACTTTGAAAACACATCAGATCTCAATGGGGAAAAAGAATCATGCTGGATATGTACGGTGGTGCTTGAAAGTTTGTGAGCCCTTCAGAATTGTCCATATTTCTGCAAATATTTGACCTAAAACTACATCCAATTGTCACGCAAGTCCTAAAAGTAGATAAAGAGAACCAAATTGATTCAGTTGTTTTCTTTGGCACTTTTTAGTTTGAGTTTGAATAACAGAACCTTCGCTATAGTTACATTGGACTTTTGATGATGCACAACATAAGTTATTAGTTGATTCGGTTGTTTTCTTTGGCACTTTTCAGTAAGAGTTTGAATAAAACTACCTTCTATTTTTGTAAACATGGGGTTTGATGAGACCTCAAACTCTTCAAATGTTTTATTGATGGTAAATAAACCTGCCCTCCTGACTGAAATCATAGGCTAGTTAGCAAACTTAGAAATGCCTGCTTCACTAGCTCCCAATCTGTTTTCTGGTCAGGAATTTGAACCGGCAACTTTCGGCCTAGTTGCCCAGCCATTATTTCTACCTGCCCACCCAACCGGCACTGAATGCACCACCAGCAAGTGCGTTATGCCAATCTATGCCTTGTTTCTTGTCTGTTATTATCATGATGGATTACTAAACCATCCCACAGGGAACAGGGCCAGGTGCCCAAGTGAAGGTCCCCCTACCCCTGTGCCAAAGTTCGAAGTGACTGTTCAAATATTTTGTTGCGGGAATATCATGAGGTCCTGATCCCATTTTGACCCGGACAAACGGATCGCTTATGATCAGACTTCTTTTGAATATCTGACTGCTGATACTGGCACTGATGTGACCCGGGGACTGCTGTCTCATAATCCATCAGTGATTATTATGCCGTGTCTATGATTCTGTCTGCTTTCATCATTTCATTTCTTATGTGTAACTATTGCATGTCGCCAACCTATAAGAGGAGATTATTTGCAATCACACAGTCACAAGAGCAACCAGGACCAGTTTTCTCTCTAAAACCTGGGTTTTAATATTGATCCCTTTTTGATTTTTATATTCTTTACTTAATTTCATAATCTTTATCTTTTCTATTACTGGTGATACTTTGTTATTCTGTATCCCCCCCCCCCCCCACCCAACGTCAAAGTGTCCTTTTTTATTTTGAAGGCAACCTTTCCCATGTTCCGGTCATGTGCTGTGTGGCTTAACGTTCCTGGACTGGTCCCCGTCTGCCGACGTCACGCAGGCGGCGTGTACTTCTGCATGAATCCGCTGCAGCGTGTGGCAGCGCGCAGACATGTCTCCGGCTCTGGGGTGGCTCTCTGCGCTGGTCGCGGGTGTCCTGTCCGCCCGTGTTCTGCAGAAACTCTGCTTCCCGTACTTTTGGAGGGACCTGCTGTTTCTCCTCAGGGTGGTCAGATACGGCGTGAGGCTGGAGCTGCGCGGCGCGGCGTCCAGCGTCCGCACGGTGCTGGACAGGTTCATCCAGCAGGCGCGGCGCGTCCCCGACAGGCCGTTCGTCATCTACGACGGCAACGTCCACACCTACCGGGACGTGGAGCGGCGTAGCAACAGGCTTGCCAACGTTTTCCTCGAGAGAGTGAACGTCGGGAAGGGAGAGTGCGTCGCCTTGCTCATGAGCAACGAGCCCGACTTCCTGTGCGTTTGGTTCGGGCTGGCGAAGGTCGGCTGCTCGGTGGCTTTCCTCAACGTCAACGTCAAGTCCAAGTCTCTGCTGCACTGCTTCGCCTGCTGCGGCGCCAGAACTCTGATCGTTGGTTCAGGTAAAGATCTCGCCTTCACTTGTTGTCATCGCGGGTCAGCGTCCCCCCCCCGTGATCTTTTCATTATGATATTTTAAAACAAATAGGATCATTTTAAAGGTTCATGTTGTTTTGAAATGAACTTTCTTTGACTTCACTCAACTTATTCTATGTACAGTAGCTGTCCAGGTGGGCCAACGTTGTTCCCTGCTGGTTTGAATTCTATTCGGGATATAAAATGAAACTTGGATATTCATATCTCTGTTTGATTCTAACATTAACCAGGTTTTCCCTGATCTTCAGAACTGGCATGTCTTTGATTCCTCAACATCCCAGACTAACTGAGCTGAGCTGCAGGTATTGTCAATATCTGACTTCCACTTACGGCTGTCCTGACCAGTTTGTATCATTCAATATTTATTTAAATTTTACTACATTCGACAATGTACAACGGACACTTTAGGCCTGTATTAAAATTAGGTGAGTGGTGGAGCGAACCCAAGAGCAGACGGAGGCGAGCCTAGTACAGAAACAATAACTTTTATTTCTGGCAAGATACAAGGCTGACGGGACTGGGTCCTGACCCGAGTTGCAGATCCAGTCAAAGTCACCGAGGAGGGGTGTCGTAACGGGACGTGGATCCCGCAGATGTGAGGCAGGCAGGCAGGCAATAACGATCCAAGGCACGCGCTGATGACAGGAGGGACAGAGTGACGCTCGAGCTCACAGCAAAACAAGCACATAAGCAGCCAAAAGAGCAATAACTAGCAACTAGTTTACCACACGAGAGTTGGTCACGTGAGAGCCGGGGTAGATGTGCTGCAGGTTGATGAGGTAGATGACAGACAGGTGTGTAGGTGGTTGCCAGGCAGTTGCCAGCCAGGTACGCCCCCCCATGGGCAAAACACAGGAGGACAACAGGGAAAAACACCACAGACAACCCCACAATCATGACGGCGAGCCTATAATGTGTTGTCCAATGACACTGTCCTTTAGAATTTTCTGTAATAACGTTTGGAGGGTCAGTGTGGTTCAGCTGTCATTCCATGAGCAAATAGCTGCTCTTATCGCAGTGGTGCAAAACATAGATCCTTTACGTAAGTAAAAGTAGAAATACTCCAGTGAGTATTAAGTAATAGTCCTGCGTTCACAGAGTTATTGACATTAAAATATACCGTAAGTATCAAAAGTACAAGTAGTCATTATGCAGAAGAGTGTATTAAGCTACATACAGTAGCTACATGCATTAATCTAGTAAAAACACTAAATCCACCGGCCGCTGGTTACACAGTGCTACATCAGGTTCTGTAATGAAAGGAAACAAATCTTACCTGACCTGCCATGCAACAGATGACATCATTGAGACAGTGGAACCAAGTGCCCTTGATGCCAACCCAGTTTTCGAGACGGTCAATTAAAATGGCATGATCTACTGTATCAAAGGCAGCACTCGGGTCTAAAAGTATTAATATTGTGCCCTCACCCCCCATCTGTTGCGAAAAATCATTCGTTACTTTAAGGAGTTCCATTTCTGTGTTATGTAAAGCTCTAAAACCAGATTGAAATTTCTCAAAGATGTTATTATGACACATAAAAGTTGAAAGTTGCGTTGAAACCACTTTCTAAAACTTTCTAAAAATGGAAGTTTAGAAATTGGCCTAAAATTACTACGAACCGAAGGATCCAAGGAATGATAGCGAGGCTGCACGTGGTTGACTTCACGTGGAATATAATATCAGATATAAAGGACAGTGACGCAGGTTCAAAACTGCAAAAGAAATGTCCCTACTGGCATATAAAACAGTTGCTTTTACTTTATTAATAAAAAAGTTTAAAACTTCTCACACAGCCATTATGAGGCGTCAGTAACATGGCAGGGAACGGGGGTGATGACAGAGTCTATAGCTTTAAATAAAATTCTCATTCGAGTGATTTTCTAAAATTAAATTGGAGAAGAAGGCTGCTCTTGCTTCTTGAGCTGCTTTTTGATAATCAATCATTGCATCTTTCCAGATGTCAAATACTTGTAAACCCGTTTTCTTCCATTTTCCGTCCTTTCTCCTAGAGTCTCTTTATTTCCTGGGTGGACTCTGGTAGCCATGGTTGCGGTGTTTGCTCTATGTAGGAGTCAACTCTAAAATCTTCCAAACTTGCTGATATCCAAAAAAGTTACGCGCACCCAACTGTAACATGAAGTAATGTGTAATATTTCAAGTCCATTTTCTTGATGCAACAAGATGAAATTTAGTTGAACCGTATTCAGCTTCCACCCATGTTTCACTGGAAGGATCCTGTTTCCACAGTTAATAGGATTCATTATGCTGCAGCCACGTGACAGGATGACAGATCATTGCTCAGTCAAACAAGCATGGCGTTGGTCAGGGACACTGTCCTCACTACAACCCCAGTGCAACAGGAGAAGGATTCGTGGAATAGTGGAACAGTCAGCCACTGATAAGAGTAGATGTGGGGGCACCACATCTTCACACATTTACAGTGCCGTGAAAAAGGATTGGCTTCCTTCCCGATTCCTTCTACTTTTGCGTGTTTTTCACACTTATTTTTTCCGATCTTCAACAAAATTGAACATAAGGAAATGACAACCTGATTAAACATGAAGTACAGTTTTTAAATGATTTAAAAATTATCATTTGAACGAACCCCCCCCCCCCCAACAATGCAGTTTCACACTACTGAATTATTTCTGTTTACAAAGTCCCACTCAGGAGTGGGGATGTATTGTGAAATTATTCTTACATACTTCTCAAAAAAATTAAAGGAAAACTTTGAAAACACATCACATGTCAATGGGGTGGAAAAAATATCATGCTGGATATCTATACTGATATGGACTGGGTAATGTGTTAGGAACAAAAGGATGCCACAACCTTTTTAATGGAAATGAAAATGATCAACCTACAGAGGGCTGAATTCAAAGACACCCCGAAAATCTAAGTGAAAAAATGATGCAGCAGGCTAGTCCATTTTGCTGAAATGTCATTGCAGCTACTCAAAATGGTCCTCAGTAGTTTGTATGGCCACCGCGTCCTTGTATGCATCCTGACAACGTCGGGGCTCCTAATGAGACGACGGATGGTGTCCTGGGGTATCGCCTCCCAGATCTGGACCAGGGCATCACTGAGTCTGAGGTGCAACCTGGCAGCGTCAGATGGACCAAAACATTATGTCCCAGAGGTTCTATTGGATTTAGGTGAGGCGAGCGTGGGGGCCAGTCAATGGTATCAATTCCTTCACCCTCCAGGAACATACTCTCACCACATGAGACCGGGCATTGTCGTGCACCAGGAGGAACCCAGGACCCACTGCACCAGAGTAGGGTCTGACAATGGGTCCAAGGATTTCATCCCGATACCTAATGGCAGTCAGGGTGCCGTTGTCTAGCCTGTAGAGGTCTGTGTGTCTCTCCATGGATGTGCCATCCTGGAGGAGTTGGACTGCCTGTTTAACCTCTGTAGGGTCCAGGTGTCGCCTCATGCTACCAGTAGTGACACTGACCCGAGCCAAATGCAAAACTAGTGAAAACAGCCAGAAAAGATGAGGAAGGGAAATAATGTCAGTGGCCACCTGTAAAACCATTCCTGTTTTGGGGGTCATCTCATTGTTGCCCCTCTAGTGCAGCTGTTGTTAATTTAATTAACACCAAAGCAGCTGAAACTGATTAACAACCTCCTCTGCTACTTAACTGACCAGATCAATATCCCAGAAGTTTAATTGACTTGATGCTATACTCTGCTTAAAAGGTGTTCATAATACATTTTTTTGAGCAGTGTATATTAATGATCGAATATCAAATTGGGAGATAAGAATATTGTCCCAGCCCTACTGAGATTGCTATATGGCAACAAAAATCCCCATTGATAATGCCTAAGGAAGAAAATTTGCTAGCTTGGGTATATTTCAAAGATGACTTTGCAGTTTCACTCCAATACCCTCTACAAATTTGATGTGTAGCAAATCTGACAATTGTTGTTGCCCTGACATATGCCTTCGATAGGACATGTCAAAACTATTGATCATTTTCTATAAATTTACAGGTGTTATAGTAACCCCAAAGAATATTCCACGACATAAAAAAAATTGGGACATTAAATGTAGCCTACATTTCAACTGCCTTTTTGTTCGATGTAATACACCTTTTGAACCCAACCCACCCACCACCATCTTTGGACTAATACCAGTGGGGACTCACGCCACAAAAGAAAGCAATAGAAAGAAAGCAATGTCTATATTTTATTTATTTATTTTCCATTGTTTTGTAATTTGTCGTATTTCATTGTTCTTTCCTTCTGAGTGGGCTCCTGGTCCCGTGGGGAGGATAACAGTTGGGTTTTGTCTGTTTGAATTCAATATGTTTGTACATGTGTGTATATGTATACATGAAGGCAAATTCTCCTTAAATAAAGTTCCGAAAAAAAAAATGTAGTCTACATAAATGGGAGACTTAATGAATCAGTGTCAGCGATGACGTCCATAAACCAAATCTGTCAACAAGTTTATACTGCAAAACTGCTACAAGTTAACCCGGTCCACTGCACGATGCAGGACTGCACAATCAGCAACAGAAATTCTCAAATCTACAAAACAATTCTATTCCCACATCAGTAGGAATCTGCAATACAATATCTCAGGTTTTCCAGGATGTGTGGAAACATTGTTAGCTCTTTCATACCTTTATTGCCACATCAAAACTACTTTCAAATATTATCTACATTACTATATCAAGTTTTATAACCAGGTTCGGGAACAACCACAGCTTGAAGACCTTTCATTTTCTGCACAAAAGGCCGTCAGTCCATCCCTTACTCTTTTCCCACCATCCCTCTACCCTCGTCCTTCAACACCCATCCCTCCATCTCTCGACCCTCACCCTAATTCCCTCATCCCTTCAACCCTCCCTCCATGCCATCACCTTTGCGCTCTTCCATCAGTAACACGCAATAAACCATTATAAATCTATATCTTTACTGGTGTGCTTTTTGTTAGTGAACAAAATATTCAAGAACATGGTAACTCTAAGCTGCAAGACCAATCACCACCACAGTATGTCTGGGCGAGATTCTTAGATTTTTATTTACTCATTTGATTATTACACTTAATTATTTGTTACGAAATATTTTCCTTGCAGCAGTGTGATGAGGCATACCCAACAAGATCTGGCCAGTTTTCTATGATGGCTTTTATCATTGTTGGTCTTTATTGATAGTCATGCATGCGTGTGTGTTTGATTCTATGTGTCAGCTCTGAGATACGGCTGAGTGTTCCTGCCCCTCCCTGTCTGGATGAGGTGTGGCTCAGGTAAAAAAAAAGAAAAGAAAGGGAAAACACTGATCAGTCGGAGAGAGAGTCTGCACCTCCGCCTATCACAGCTATCCCTTCCCTGAGGCAGATTCAACACAGCGCACACACACTGGAAGGCATGAAGGTTACGAAACACAAACATTATCCTCCCTGTCTTTCAGTGTTGCTTTGTTTTCTTATTTTTAGGTTTAGGTTACCTTATTGAAGATCATAATGAAAATCAGTGAAAGCTGGAATACTTTTTTTAATGCTAACATGTGTACATATGGTACATTTTACTCAAGTTTTGTAGTCAATATTTTGAGATGCTGTTTACTTATGATATACTCCATTTTACTCTAAATATTTCCAGCTTACGAGACAATTTTCTCTTACATGTATCTGAATGTAGGCGTTTCTACTTACTTTGCAGATAGATACAGTATTTTACATTCAACACCAAGCACTACCTGTAGTACCCAAACCATAGTTTAGGAATTGCAGGGCTAGAGTCCAGCTTCTGACCTTTGCTGCCCTTTTGCTCTGAGTTGCATCAACCTTCTTATCATTACTATTGCAAAGCTAAAATTCTGCACATATTAAAAATCCTTTAGAACATCTCTTTTTAAATCTCTCTGTGGGAATTCTGACAGCACAGCAGATGCACAACAACAAATTTAAACTGTGGTATCAAACTAGAGAAAAATCCAGTGGCTTGAGACTATTCAACATAGTTCCAGTGCAGTTTCACTTGGGTGAGTGAATTTTACAAAAACAAGATTCAGTGTGATATCTGATAAAAATACAAATTATTTTATCTCATATTAGAGGCACTTTAGTCCCTTTTCTTGAGCAAAAATGAAATTCAACATTACAGGCTTGACTCTGGCACACTACGTGTCCTCTGCTCTGGACAGTTATTGTCTTATTTCAAAATCAGCATTTAAATCCAGTAATGGGCTGGTGAGTGGTTTTCCAGACCTCGGTCAAAGAGTACAGTTGCAACATGATGCTCTGGCACTGAAATCAGACTGTTTCACAAATGGACAGCACGCAGTCTGGCCAAAACCAACACAGCCTTCATCCTGCACATCCGCCTGTGCACCATGACCTCTGCATCACTCGCCTGCTGATGGTGCAAACCCCACGTAGAGACCCATGCATGGCCTGGGTGAACACAGCTGGCTGAGGCAATGACTGTGTATGTGCTCTACTTTGGCTGTAGGTTTTTGTGAGGACAATTTCAGTATTTTATAATTGAAGCTGCTGCTTATAGCTTTTGCTTTCTCTATTTCTCTGCCTAAAAAAAATATAGCTTGAATTTAGGTATTTAGGACTTTTTGCACAACAAATAACTGAACCACTCCTCCAAACAGCCTTCACTTTTACTTACTACTTTTACTTACTTTTACTAATAGAGTGCAATAAAGTGCGACATCTTTCATACACAGAGATGAAATGTCCTTTAAACACAGGCTCGTGCTCCTACCTGTTGGTATGGGGTGCAGTAGACCTCGGAGCCTGTGAGGCCACAGGTGGAGGAGGCATGGAGCTGGTGAGCCCTTCCCAGGAGCAGGTCATTGATGGGGGGGTAACAGGCCCCCTGAGAGCAGTCAGTCTGGGCCTGTGATACAGCAGCTATGGCTGTCAGGAGCAAGGCAGCACGATAAGAAATAAAATGGTACAACGCGTTGTAAGTATTCACTATTAACAATATCCCAGTTCACAATCAACACTGACATTTATCATGACATACAAGCACACTCCAAATCAAGAAAGAAGGGCCAATCCTATAATGATGGGCTGGCAAAAGAGAGATTCAAGTTTTCCAGCACACAGCACTTAACCACAGTGCATGCAACAGATGAACACAAAGTACACGACAATAACACACTAAAACACACAACAATATATTTGAAGTCTTGTATAATCTGGAGTAAAAAGTTGCTTTTTTACTTAAAAAAGCTAGTACCCAGGCATTAAAGTAGATGTTAATGATTACATGAGACCAACGAGTCAATACCACCTATAAAGTATATCAGGGCTAGAAAAGTTCAGAATCCTGTCCGTTGCTATTTAAGCAATAAAGCTGCATACATTACAGTAATGTGAATAGAGTATTTTAATATAATGTACATTAGCATGAATGTTTCTCTCCAACAGTAGGATGGAATTTGCTTACACAAAAGATTACACAAAACGGTGACTGTAGATGCAGCACATATCGTGTGATTATTATTAGTTATTCCAGTTTATCTACTCATTTAAAGTAAACCTTGCCATTTTCGCTTAACCCATAGCACGAGTATTCATGGACAGAGATAGTTCCTCCCAAATTATTACGTTCACCTTAATCACATGAAACTTTCACTAAACCATCCCAAAACCTAACCTAAGCATAAACAGGAGAGTTTCTAATCCTTTGTCTAAACCAAACCTTTTAGATTGATGGACCAGTGACAGAGCTTCTCTCCATCAACATATTAGAATCCATAATTTTGCTCAGCTATTCATTAAGCACACGTTAAAGAGTTTTGCTCTTTATCTCTTTAGGTGATGCTGAAAGGTTTTGTAAATGGAATGGTAAATGGACTCTTACTTATGTAGCACTTTTCAACTGTTGAAATGGTTCCTAAAGCACTGTAACAGTAATCTAAGCAGTAGTCTAATTCACCCATTCACACACCGATTGGGACACAGTTGCCATGCTGGCCTCCACCAGGGACAATTTGGGGTTCAGTATCTTGCCCAGGGACACTTCGACATGTGGACAGGAGGAGCTGGGATCGAACCACCAGTGGAGTTGTGGAGTTTCGTATTCCTACCTAAAGACTCACCGTATTCTGACACCACAAAAAGCCAAAAAAAAGCATAGGCTATATCTACAGAACTAAATAATATGTGATTTAAGACATAAAGAGTTGGTCTAGACCTGCTCTATACGAAAAAGTGCTCTGAGGTAACTTCATTATGATATGGTGCTATATATGTAAATAAAACTGAACTGAATTGAATCTGAAGACTGATACTAAGAAGCACATAACAGTATTCAGTATTTCCCCTAAAGTAATGTCCTTGTCAGGCTGGAAGAGGCTGAAGCAGCCTCACACTAATAGAATCCTTTCAGAGTTAACAAATCTTTAAACGTGTGCCACCATGACCGGAGAGTATGCAGGTTCTTATTCCAACCAATCACTGCAGTGGCTCTATGCAAGTTAGTTCCTCCTCTCTGCTCAAAAAATGGAGCGATCAATGTAATCAGATGCTGCAGTGGACAGAAAACCTGCATACTGATTTATGAATGTAAACATCTGGTCTGGAAAGTTTAAGATAAAAGTTGCAGGACAAACGTTGTGAAACAGAAAGCCGGGACTTTAGAGAAGGATTAAAATATTAAAAAAATCAAGAAAAAAGGAAATCTTACCGGCTAGAAGCAAAAGCGTTCTCATGTTGTGTCCCTGCTATGAAAAGTCTGGAAAAGATGAGAAAAACAAATATCAGCAACAATCAAATACAAATACAAGCCAAGACTGTGTTTCTTGATGTGAGACTCACCTGGCAGTCAGTACGCTATGAGCTCTGTTATCTGCTGGGTTAAGGTCTGTGTTGCTGGCGGGCTGCTGCTTTATAAACCTCGTCTCACCTGAATGGTATGATACAGTGTGTGTCAGAGTCACACCCTGCACCACCACTCCCTTCCTTCCATGAATCAACATGCATGCAGACGCAGAAGCAAACACACAGACACCACAGAACCAAAGAGCCACAGACAAACTTAACTTAACTAACACTAATGGCATTTCCATCAGCCTCAGCTGTATATTGTGTAGAATATAGTGCTAATTTGTGTTAGCATGTTAACATTATATCTGCTACAAATCAGCATGCTATCATTGTCATTGTGCACATTTTAGCATGTTAATGTTTGCATTTAGCGCAAAACACCACTACGACAATGTACAGCCTCACACTGCTAGCATGGCTGTGGACATGCACTGTGTCATAATGCTACATACTGATTCGAAGCCATAATTATTTTTGAGTGTGTTCTTAATGCACACAATTCTCCCGCAATGCAAGGCACAAAGTCAATACAGGAGCTGCTCACATTTGGTAAAACATTTAAATAAAAAAAATCATGGGTGGAGGTGAAACAGTAGCTAAGGCATTTTCCAAAGCTGCAGTTTATTTGACAACTCACATCACACATTATTGTTTCATTTTGTTAGTATAAAATGCTAAAGTATAGAGTATTGATATTTTTATGTACTAACTGCTAAAACAGTATATGACGATTAGTACATTGTACATACTGTATATAATTAGACTGTAATATTAATTTGGAACACAGCTTTGCGCTTTTAAACTAAATGCTACATGCAATCACAAAACTAATTGTGATTGTGTTCATGACAAAATAACTTTTGTGTACACAAATAGCTGTTATGTACTTGTTTATTCCTTTAACAAGCACAGAAGCCATAGGGAGTGGCGTAAAAATTATTTGGCCAAACATTTGTGTTAAATCTATGAGATGCATTATGCATAATACTTTATATAACCTATAAAACCTATAAATGTATGAACATTTCTTCAAGGCTTCTGCAAGAAAGTTGCACCACCAAGACTAAATTCAACCAGCAAAGCCACACTGAAAACTGTCATAAGCAGCAGAAAACAAAATAATTTAAAATATGGTAAATTAAGTATTTTGCATTCGTTCCCTAAATGTCTGTTTGTCTGCCCTGCGATTGACTGGCGACCAGTCCAGGGTGTTTCCTGCCTCTCGCCCAATGTTAGCTGGGATTGGCTCCAGCCCCCCCCTGCGACCCTTCGGGA
>JAVQJF010061677.1:0-14670 GCA_036023855.1 Gadopsis marmoratus
CCCCCCCCCCCCCCCCCCGCCGCCGCTCGCCGAGAGCAGTGCAGGGGTGTATTTTTGGGCCGCAAAGATTATGTAAGGCACGGGTATTTTTTTTTGGCACAAGGAGCGTTTATAAAAGCTGCAGAAAAATCCCCTGTTTTATTCCCGCATCTCTTTAATACAACAGTAAATCTTACTCTTCCCGCATCCTCTGTGTACTTTCCCCCATCCCACTCTTTCCTACTGTATTCCACTTCCTCCGTCTCCTCTGCTTTTTGCTCTCCAGGCTCAAGTTGAGTTATGGGTCGATCATCCAGAGTAGCAAAGCAGGGAGAGTCGGGTCTGATCTGTTATCAGTATTTTCTAGTTTGCTGTCCCTTCTCTATTCTGTACTCTCTGAAACCTCAGCTCCCCAAAATTCACTCTTAATCATTAGCAGACCAAAAAAGAAACATCAATTCTCATCAGGATATGTTTATTAGGGATATTAAGTAAATAACCCTTAATTACCATTTTCTTTAAAGTCTTTCCCTCCTTCTTGCCAGCTCTAACTCTCCCTCCTTCCTCACCCGCTGGCCAGAATCCCAGAGTCATCTCAGCTGATCGTCCCTAATCTGGGCCCTAGCTGTCTCCTGTCACCATTGCAATTAAGTCCATCTAATGGGACATGCTTCTGTCAGTGTGTGACATGTTGTGGCCAGGCTTTCTGGAGCCAGGTGGCCACGTGTTTGGCTCACAGGAGGCCATTTTTCTAAAGATGTTAAACCACAGGCAATAAACACAGCCATGTGATGCATACAGCGCAAGGTTTGATACAACGCCAAAGACTTGGCAACAGATACATGGGAAGGCATTAGACATCACCAGGAATGGGACATTTGGCCATTGAGTTTGAAATCTGGCTAAAGCTCATATGCAGAGATGACCAAAGCGGTTTGAGTTTATTCCAAGATGTTAATGGGACTGCGAAGAAGAGATAATGGCCCTGGATCTAAGATATGTGGTCTAATGGCTGAACAAACACAAGCTGTAGTTGCACATTCAGTGGGTCTCTGATGAGTAGGTTTGGTCTTGAAGCTGACATGGGAGAGGTTCGAAGAGTCTGGGATCATGCAGCATGTTATTGCAAACAAAACTGAGAGACAACTGAAAGTATTAAATCTAGATAATAAAAAAAAAAAGTCTTCTGGCTTCAGCAACAATTCAGCAACATGTTAGGTGTGGTATTATTGTGGTATGACAGCTTAAAGATAATTAGGGGGCTTAACTCACTCAACCCAGATCACTAACATCTTGCAGAAGCTGCTCAATCTGAGAGCATTCTTTCTACCATAAACACTTTGACAAACAGCTCCCTGTCTCTGCAGCAAACCCAGAAAAATTATCACTCAGATGTTTCCACAAAAACTCTTCACCCTTTCTCTATGCTGCCACCCCGTCCTTCGCCCCTTGTCTGGTGCTGACCCATGGTGTCTGGCCAGTAAACAGACAATGCCCCGCGTCCTGCTCTGGACCGGCTCCATGTTTCTGCTCTGGGCCTTCTCCATATCCGCATTACCACTGAACCACAGCTGGCTAATGAAAGACAGGCCCTGACTGCCCACAGAACGCCTGCACACAAACTACTGCAGTGTCCTGAGAGGAGTACTACTCTGGACATGCCAGTGAGTTTGGAGATCACAGTATAAACATTTAAGGCTGGATGGAGTGCAGGCACATAAGGACATAATTTTTCTGAGATTATGAAAATATTTTTGGTCAGTATGTTAGTCAGTCTATTTGCAAACATACTGTATTGATAAAGAAAAAAGTATTAGTATTCAATTCTATCTCACTCCACATCTTCAGCTTCAATTCTGTTCTGTCTTCAGCTGATGTAGAACTGCTGTTCATTTAAGTAATGGAGCCCACGGTAGATATATTGCTTTTACAAATGTGTATGCATGTCTGTGTGTGTGTGCATGTGTGCGCCCAGGACACACACTAAAACCATTTCCTCTGTTTTGCCAGGTGGGGTGTCAGAACCTCTCCATTCAGAATTGGGGAGTCTTGTTCTTGTAGTTTCTTGAGGGAAGATGTCCAGACCAAAGTAAACATCTGGTCTGAGTGCTTAATCAGTCACCTAAAGATGGCCCTAACCATATGTTGAGTTTATATCCAGGGGATGCAGTGTGAAGATCTGTTTTATGGCTAATGATATTCTACTCTCGCAACTTCCAGCATGCGTCCCTTCCTGCACCCCCAACACAAGGGCTGCCCAGATTCATGGGTAGACAAAGGCCCGCGCTGAGACGGAAACACGTGGGGTGATCTGGTCGTATTTAATGGTCAAAAAAAGGGGTGGGGGGGATGGGGGGTGGGTGGGTTATAAAGAAGATTTGTGCTGGCTGTCACTCCCCAATCTGAGGGGGTGCACACAGACATTCAACCTGGGCTTTACTGATACCGGTCTTATATTGGCATGCCAAAATGACTGTTATGGTCACGCTTTGATTACAGTCAAAGCAAGACTATGTAAATTTCAAATGAAAGAATAACACGTTCTTCCTCCCTCAAGTAAAAACTTAAATTCATAAGCAATGAAACACTTTTGGAGTGCCCTGAGATAACTTTGTTATGATATGGCGCTATATAAATAGAACTGAATTGAATTGAACTTTTGCTCAATTCAGTACACTCAGGGGTCTTGCAGCTATTGCCTTACTTAGTTCTGGAATGATCGGTAGCTAATGTCAGCAAATATTTGGTTCATATTGCTGTGCAACTGATTGAGTTCGCTGACTTTATGTAATTAATTGTCACTTTTGGCCACATTGGCTGTTGTTTAGCAAAATGTAGACAGGCCCACTTCAAAATGGTAGTGACAAAAAAAAAAAAAGGTTTAAACTAGCATATAATAAACGAAGAAATAGTTAAAAAGCAAATAAATAGTGAAAATACATGTATTTAAAATTATTTTCCGAGAGATTAAGAAGACCCCTAACTCTCAGCGTGCCTGTCAACAGCTCAAGGCAGTCCTAGCAATGTCTCTCCACAAAACTGTAAACTGAATACCATACAAAAACAGTCAAGGGAATTATCCATATGTTTAAATGTTTGCCTCTCACACCCACTGACAGTAACAGTTATGACTTACAGGCTCTTATGAAAAGATGAGGGATTACATGTGACACAAACAAGCTCTGGAGATGCATCAGCTGATGCCTCTGCTTCTGTAAAATGTGTTTAGTTTCTCTTGTGATTGCGAATGAATGAAACACATTTTCACACAGCTCTCTGCACAGTAATAAAGAATGAGCTATTCAGTGATTTATAACAGCTAAATCACAGTTTCTTTTTCACTTTATAATCCTTTAGTTTTCAGGTTGTTTCCGCTTGGTTTTATCTTATTATGCAAGTTTCTTTTTTGGTCTCGTTTAATTTGAAGGCAGTGTTTCACTCTCCTTTTCTTTTGGCAGCCCTGACAGTCCCATAAAAGCAATGGAATGATTGGCAAATTGGTGGCCGTCACACCCAACTAGTCTGGAGTCCAGCTTTTCACACAAGTATTTCACACGCCCGGGAGAGACCCCAGTCTCCAGCAAGGACATAGGAGAATATTGTGAATGTATTTGGGTTCTAATGTTATGAAGAAAATATCTCAAATTTATTTGGAGTCAATGGATTGGTGACTTGGACATCAAACATGTACATACAAAGCAATGAATCTTCCTTTTCCTATGTGATGCACTGCTGACGGCTATATGCTTTAGGGGGATTGGGGGCTAATCCAACAGAATTCCTGACTGGTCCAATTGGGAATTGCTTCAATTGTAGGCATGCCTCAGTTTCAGCAGTAATGCCGTGGTGGTAAGTGGATACAGTCTGCCTCAAGTTAGATATCTGGGGTCATCAATGCACAAATTCTTACCTTAATAACCAATAGCCTGAGAAAACAAAAGACAGTCAGTAGATCGGTAGGTACATTGGGGTTTCTTAATCCAAACCACACAAATGTACTTGTGCCTGCATGCACTCTCTCTCTTTCCCACACACACATAGATGTACACATGTGTTTGACTGGAACATGTTTTGTGATTTCTGTGGCAGATATCCTTCATATCCTGTCCAGTAAAGAGTGGAGATTTGTTAGTCTTTGAAATTCCTAGATGAGGGCCTAAATCCATACTGTGCTATGTGAGGCTGAGGAGGTTTTTGTTTTTTTTCATTAAACAAAATCATCTCCAGGGCAGGCAAAGTAGCCACCAGGGACATGATCAACCCTACAAGTAAAACACTCGTTCACTGACAGATCTTCACGCACACACACATGCACACACGCGTGTGTCAGAGATGAACAGAACTAGAAGTAAAGATTGTCTCTATTTGAGAGCTTTAATTACTTTTGCATGTGCACAAATTATCAAAAGCTTTACCATTTATACCTGCCAGGGCTTTGTATTTAAAACCTAGGATTGAATAGAAACAGTGAATTAGAATTAACTGAAAAGGAAGTTCATTAGTTCTGCATGGCTCTAGTAAAAAGCTCAAGAGACCACATAATAGGCATGAAGGTTTTTTGTATGATTAATGGACTCGATAGATGGGGGCCTGTGGGTCATGGGATCTGGGTTTAGGTCAAGGACAAGGTCATGGGGATCATGGAGTTACCACATTCACACTGCAAGAAAGTTTGTTGATGGGTTGCCCTGTTTTGATGAATTGTTATGGTTGTGCAAAATGCCATGTTGTGGTGTTACAGATAAGATGTGAACAGGCAAATATTTCCTGCTTCTTTGACATTTTTTGGCATTTAGTTTTCCCAAAGAGGAGATAAGGTCTTCCACTCACCTCTTGGCAACTCTCGGCTCTGTCCCATCGGCTGCTCCTGGCTCCGTCTGTCTTCTTCCTGTGACCGTGTGTTCTGCTGTATGTGTCGCTGTGCTCGTTCCTGTGTCCGTGACTAACTAGGTGCTTGTACCTGTGGTTTTTGGCCGGCTGGTGTATGGAAGGGAACAACATTGGTTCATAGAGCCTGGGGAGCACTACTGGACCCTTTCCTCTCCCCCTTTCCCCCCTGAATCCTCAAAGGTACGCCCATAGGAACGCTGTGGGGTATATGCACACAAGCCGTCCATGACTACATGAACACCTGGTGCTCACCTGAACCACAAACAGGGCGTAGCGCTGCAGTTCTGTCTTTCTTTCTCACACTGCTGTTTCTTTCCCGCAACCTATTCCCTTTCTCACAGGTGGCCTCCCTGACCTTCTTATTGGCCCGCTGCTTCCCGGGCTCTGTAAGCATGGATCCTTTCAGTGGTTAAACAAAGTGCACAGGTGCAATTAATCTGGACAATCAGGGACTACAAAACTACGAACAAGCCAAAAGGTAACTCAAATTTCATGCAAATAGTGCAAGTTAAGCAATATTAAGTACAACTTAATAAATATCTGCCTTCGGGACAATTGCAGACAGTAGGGGCACAACATGAACAGGGAGAAAATTATAGACCCTCACGAACCATGTCAAACCTACAAATTAGTCCTTCATAATTCTGATACATTTGCAATATGCATTCCCTCCAGCATCACCCCCAGTCCGGGCTTGGTCCTCTTGTAGTGTGGAGAAGAATTCCTGTCTTTATTAAAATGTGAGAATTGTTTGGATAATACTCTGTCATTTGAAGGATTATGCTGCCAGACAAAAGGGTGTTCAAGCCTCCCAGGGCCTATACTGTAGCTCTCCTATAAACCAGCATGCTCCAGCTCCCATGCTCAAATTGTACACTTCATTATTGATTTATTGACATTGGTCCACCTATATAGAATGATTACATTCCAGACTGTATTATGGCAACAGTCCTTTTGCACTTTGTCAAAGCCCGGTGAGAGACTTGGAGGCTCCCCTGAATGTAATGTATGTGAACACATGCATGCTTAGGATTCTTCAAGTGTGTGGTGAGGCGTTAGAGTAGAGGCACTGCCAGCAGCTGTTGTGTGTTTGGTATGTGTTCTATGCATTATAATGACATGTATAGCCCTTCATTGTGTAATTAAAACATTCTTCAGGAATGGCAGCAGGATGTCCACGGACAATATGAAGGCAGAGATCTCTGTTCAGGTCTTTTGAATTCCGTATGTAGAAGAACACTATATTAGCTAATTGAAGCAGGGTTCTTAACAGGGACTTGGCTGATATTGGTTAGGTTTTAGCAGCTATACCTGTGGCAGTTGCCTTATGTAGAAAAACCCCATTTTATTTATATATATCATTATTCCAGGTACTACAGTGAACTTTAAACTGCAGATGTGTAGATACTGTGTTTCAGAAATGTATCAGTGCACAATTGCTTGTTCAAACTAGCCAACTCAATGACATCTCCAAGTTCTTATGCCCTACAGTGAACCACACACACTCACATAGCAACCCTATTGCCAGATTGTGGTTATGGTTAATGAAAAGGCAAACATTAATTACAGGCCTTTGACTGGACATGAACTCCAGTTTCCTGAATGAAAGTTGGATGTGCTCTACACACCCGTCCACCCCGTCAACCACCACATGCTTACTTTCCTCCTCAATATATAAAGTGCACACCACTTTCTGCATTTGCGCTGAACCTTGGCAATGGACGCAAATTGTGAAGTGCAGAAATGTGCAACATGGACATAATTCCTGGGGGTACTGTGCTGCATGTACACATTCACTCAACAACTGTTTTTGAATGCTACCCTACATTTAATTAGAAGAAAACTCAAATATCCCAGTGCCTTAGCAAAGAGGCCCCTAACAAACACACACGCACACACCACCATGTGATTGCACCTCCAGCTTTCAGAACTCTCTGTGCTTCTCCTGTGCTGACCCTGTGCCAGAGACTGTGAAATCAGATGATTATGTGTGCGGAGCCCTCTCACTTCTTCTTATGACCCAGGCAGGACAAATCAGGGTTAAAGGCAGACAACAGACGGTGCTGAGCGATAGCTGCAGGCGAACGCTACACCACAGGGGGGTACAATACTGGACTCAATTCTTATTTTTCGCATTAACGCAAATCTCCGATGACAACCCCATTTTCCCGTTATCCCGTTATTAATCTTTCCCAGGCTGTGAAGGTATAGGGAATATGGGTCAAGCTGCTGACTTGGAGCGCAATGGGGTGAGGCAAGGCAGGGGTGAAGGTGGGTATTTGAGTGAGAACCTCAACCCTGGACAACTGTGACCATTGACTTCCTGATGTGAACCTGAGGCAAGCTCAGTAGAGACCGACCTTGTCTGACAGAGTAATTAGCGTGACCAGTAACGCACAATTGGTTACAGTTGGATTATCTTGAGCTCATCTAAAAAGGCATGCAATGCAGCAGGTGGCTCAGTGAAGCACTCAGGTTGTGGGATGATATGCACTCTTTGATGTTTTAATGAAAGGCATCTCTCTCTTCTCAGTTCACTGGCTGCTTGATTGCCATGTACACCATAGATAATGATAGAGGTATGAAATCTCTGGAGCAAAAGAACAGCAAGCAATGTCCAACTTAATACAAAATACTTTTTACAACATATTTTACATTCCTCAGTCCTATTTTCCAGTCTTGATTTCCTTAATTACTTTGAGCCCTTTCTCAGATTCTATTGTGATGAAAAGGCAGGTTAAAGTCACGTGAATTGAAAGACTTTTTTGGTTTTGTCAAGTCAAAAGGCATCAGATTTGACTTGAGTCCAAGTCATGTGACTTGAGTCCACGCATCAGCCATATACTTGCTTAACCACGCCTTGTCATCACATGTCCATTGCTATTGCGGTCTGTAGGTCGCAACAGGTTAAAGGGTATCTGGCCCAAATGCACACCAGTGGACTAATTCCAACATTTGGTTTCTCCTACATGTTGTCTTCTCTGATGGTAGTCCAAAAGTAGGCTGACCAATCTGGCATTGCCATTTAGTAAGTGCAGGCCTGTTTGGGTCTTAAATTTAACCTGGGTTATGGTGTCATGGTTAGGATTACATCCTCTATAGAGAAGCAACAAATATGTGACAATTTCAACATACCTTTTTTCCACCTAATAGTTGAATGCACATGATTTGGCGTATACTTGAATAAATATCTCTACTGCATATTTTAAATGTATTGTTACCGTTTTCCTTCTCATTATTGTGAACTCCCACTCTTGGCTTTTGTTGTGTCTACCGTTATACACATGGTGATTTCCCCCCCCCACTTCTTTTCACCTGCTAGCAAACAGGGCGAAGAACGCAAAGATGTTGATGCTGTCCAGGCACCCTGCTAGCGCAATAAACAGTTGGGTTTGATTAGACCCAAAACAAAAGCAGTGCTGCCCTTAACTGAACTTGGATTTATGCAGTTGTTCCCCAGTGCCCACAAGGCGCCCCCAATATTTCTCCTATTTTACAGAGAAAAGCTCACTGCCAGACCGCAAGTGAATGGAATATTATAATTATTCCTTATAACATTTTCAAGGAGCCACCTCAGATCCCTGCAAAGACCTCTGGATCTTCTTTTGGAAATACTCCAACAATTAACTGTAGCATATTTTATTTTGCCACTCTCATGCAATGCTATATAATTTAATGTTCTCTGCTATACACCACTGTGCCATTCCATGGCATAGTATTTTATTACAGTATAGACACAAATGATGAGGTGATCAGGTTGACTGTGCACTCACGATCACTTCCACAAAGCTTCCAGTGGCAGTTTGGTTTGTTTACTGCCTCAAGTGCTGATTAATTGCAGATTTCTCCATGTTTACTGTTGTGTAGCTGATTCCAGCAATACTAACAGAACCAAGTGGACTCCAGACCTCTGCAAACCAGCCTCTGGTGAGCACTCAGTTTGTTGCTCTCTTCAGCTCCTGACCAGCATCCAACAAACTGAAGCTTCCTTCCCTCCTCTCTCTCCAGTCGCGCTCCGCGGGCAAAAAGAATGCCTGAACAGAATGCACTTGATTTATTTCAAATGTTTTGCATCTCCATCTCTGAATTTCCAACGTTTCTTCACAGTATCATATTAGCATGTAAAGAAATTAATACTGTGTACCTCTTAACATGACTTATAACATGACTCATATAAGATATTCTGATACGTCTTCATAAAATCAACAGTCGCAGCTATAAAAATGCTTTGCAAAGGAAATGAGACATTCAGAGCAACAGAAAGCATCCCTGTTGAATGTGCAGAGATTAAATCCCTTGCTGTGGGGAAATGTCAAGGGGCATAGCATGCCAACTCAGTCCACACAGGCTGTTTCCTGGGGAAATGACTCTGACCAGCCCTTCTGGCTTTCTGTCTGTGTGGATCAGGAGCATATCACCAGTAACACATGCTGTCCTCATTCTCTCATGCTACCTCAGGTTCACATGTTTGCTCCTGTATATTAACATACAGGTTTAACAGTGAATGAAAGTAGGATTGAGAACTTTCATTTGTAAGATTTGCAGACATCAAAATCATACAAATTATAAAGAGTGAGACAGAGATCTTGCTGATATGCAGAAAGTAGCTACTTATCTTGATTACGTTGCTCTTGTGGAAAAAGCATATAATGATTTCATGTGCAATTACAGCCTGCTCTGTACAATTACAGGGTCAGGTCCAATGCAGAGGCAAGTCAAAGTCGCAATGTCTCAACTCACAGCAGAATTACCCAACCAAGGAGTTTTAGTGTATACCACCATTGCTATTTAATTAGAACAGGGGTGTCAGGGGAGGACTAGCCTCTATTACCTCTGTGGCTGAAATTATTTCCATTCCTCCATCAATTAAGTTCTGTGGTAGAGGACCCATCTGTTTGTGGTTACAGTGCCTTGATCTGAAATATATTCTTCCCTCAACTTTTCTTTTCTTTTAATACTGAATGGGGTTCATTATAATCAGAGAACTTTGCAATCCATGCTTTGGGTTATAAAAAACTATTCAGTTCAGTAAGCATATGTGTGTGTGTGTGTGTGTGTGTGTGTTTTCATAACTGAAAGTAGACTCCCATCCATTTGGCAGTTTGAAGGGAAATTCATCCAACATCACTGCATGGGATTTCATCAGTGATTATGTTGTTTACAACGCTTCACGTTCACACAGTGCATTCAATAGTTTGGTTCTGGTCAGAGGAATGTTATATGTACATTCGAACTATCTTGTAAATCAGTCTATAAAAGCAGGATTATATTAATGAGACTGTCTTTGGCTGGGAAGAGAGGTCATTGTTTTACTATGGGAAGGAAAGTTGTAGTATTGCTGTTTTAAGTTGAGCGTGCTTGGGTGGTGAAACAAAGCAACTTGTTCAGCAAATCATAAACTTTAACTGAAACAGTGTCGAATGGGGCTTGGGTTCCCAAGCCAGATGAGATATATAATCTCTCCAGCTTGTTCTGGGTCTCCTACCAGTTGGACATGCCCGGAAAGCCTCCAAACAAAGGTGCCCAACATCAGGACCAGATCAAAACCAAACCACATCATCTCCTTTTGATGTGAAGGAACAGAGGCTCTTCTCTGAGCACCCTCTGGATGTCTGAGTTCCGGTCACTGCCCAAAGCTCATGATGACCATAGGTGAGCATTGGAAGGTACATTGACTGGTTAATCGAAAGCTTTCTTCTTGGTTCAGCTCCCATTTCACCACAATGGTCACCAATCTGCCTATTGATCTCATGCTATGTTTTACCCTCACTCGTTGACAAAAGTCCGAGATACTTGAACTACTCTCGGGGCAGCAAGTCACTCCCAACCCGTAGGGAGCAATGCCGTCATTAGCAAACATGTAAACTGTAACACGGAACACAGACGGTGGATAAACTGAAATTGTCTTTTAATCGTTCGGCAAAAACAAAAAGAGACAGCAACGCTGCAAAAAGGGGGATCTGGCCGGGCGCTCGGGGCTAAGGGGCAGGCAGAGTCCAGGGAGCGGTCCAGACGCTGAATCCGTAGCCGTGGTCGTCACTAAGGGCAGATACAAGAACAGAGTCAGTACAGGGCATAAGGAACCCAAGCTGTGCAACCTGCATGCAATCGAGGATAATCTGGCGTCGATCCAGTGCCAGGGCCGGGCTTATGTGTCTTGCCGTGAAGCGGTTAATGAGGCGCAGGTGCAGGTGATCCCGCTGATCACGGCCCCGTCCCGGGCAAAGCATGACATTAGTCTTATGCTCTTATTAATTACCAACATTCATGTATTCATTAATTCAATTATTTTTATTTAATTTATTCTTGTATTTATTCATTAAAAATAAAACTTAAGCTTCATCAAGCCCAAAATTATGACTTTATTTTTTGAAACAGTGAGTGTGTGTGTGTACGTGTGTAAGTGTGTACGTGTGTGAGTGTGTAAGTGTGTGTGTGTGTTCGCAGAAACTGCAGATATCTCAGGTTATGTTTTTATTTTGTGATTTTGGTTTGATCTCTGGCACGCTGTGTTTGGGTGTAAAGTGCAGTCAAGTGCTGGATCTCATCTGTCCCAGACATAACACACACACACACACACACACACACACACACACAGCCCATCTGAGGTCACATCAGGTGAGACTCAGCGTTGAGGGTCTCGGGTGGCTTTGGCGCCTACAGTCTACGTGTGGTCTCTCACAAACTCACATTGTCAGTCAGTCCATGTTCACACTCTACTCACTTTCTCCCCTGCTTTCCTCTTGTCCCTCTTCCTGTTTCTCCTTCCCAATCCTCATCCCTTCCTCCTCCTCCTCCTTCTCTTTCCTACTCATCTCTGCCTGGCGTTAATGTGGGAGTGATTGAGGAGGGCTGTATGAGCGGGCTGACAGAGCTCATCTCTGGCCCATGATGCATGGCTTCCCTGGGCCTCCCCGCTGCCCCATTACACCCTGATTAATTGGCCCTGCTCAAGTCAATAACTCATCCGTTAAAAAACAAAAAGCACCAGTGGAGAAGAGGAGGAGATGGGGAGAGGCAATGAAGGACATAAGAGGAGCAAGCAAGCGAGACAGAGAAAGAGCTAGATGGAGGAAAGACGACAACAGAGTAAATGAATGAAGTGGGAACAGCTGAGAATGCTTCAAGCTCCTTAGATATCTGTCATATTTATCACTAATGAACTTTTTCTACATGTTAAAGTAGCACTGCACTCTACAATGCATTTTTAAATATCAAGCACTTAACCTGCAACTGAAAGGTAGGGCGGCTCTGAAGCATCTGCAGCGTGCTCCTCCTGCAGTCAGCTGAATCCAAGGTGTAGTCAGCTTCATGGCTATTAAAGTGGGTTCCAATGGAGACAAGCAAAGTGCCAAAAAGGATCAAAACGTCACCTGTTGTCCTCTGTCTGGCTTTGTGCAGTGGGCATGGCATCAAACCAACCACTGTGTGGGCGACAAATTCAATCCCCTGTTTGATTTGAAGGAGGCTGAAATTTATTACCAACACAATGTTTCTGTCAAAGGAAACAACTGCAGATGATGGCTGTTGCTTGCGAGTGCAACATTTGCAACATTGAAGGTCAAACTTTGGGATCTGCAAAATGTATCTGCTTAATGAGAAGCTCATAGTAGCACCAAATGTAATGTTTGGATTTGAATTGCTGATTCAGGGTTATTGTTATTATGGAGGTGCCAGGATGGAGCGGAGGTCCCCACAATCAGGCCACCACACCTGCTGTATCAAACAAAACCAACCACCAGTCCAAGTCCAGACTTTAATGCAATACCAATATTCATATGTGCAATAATGTAAATTCTGTAGTTTTTGTATATATACACATATTTTGTGGATTCTATTTTTCTCTTGAATGCTATACTTATTTACTACTTGTTGCTCTGTTTGCACCGTCACCTTTGCTGCTGTAACACTGCAATTTCCCCACTGAGGGACTAATGGAGGAGTATGCTCCTTGTGAATACGTATATGGGAAAGGGCGTCCTGGACACAATGTTCTGCAATGCAAGTGTGCAGTCCAGCCATGGCTCAGTCAGTTGCACCGTGGACTCCACTTGGATGTGCTTGACAGAATGACACCCTGATATGCCCACCATTTTCTTTGTAATATTATTTGATCTAGGTATACTACGAATCCATATTCAACAGGAATAAGCTGCCAGTATCCATGAGGAGGCAGTTATCACCCGTTTATGTCAGTGAGCCAGTGCAGTGTGTGCAGGTGACGTAGCATAAAGAGCTGCATGAGGCGGAGGCTGGGGTGGATGGACGGGTCAAACAAACACAGGCCGGGTTTGTGTCCTGTGAGGAACCAAAGTCAGCGTTGAGTTAATTAATGCTTTAAGTTAGAAAACGTTACTTACTGCACTTACGTCCTGTAACGTATTTCAACCCTAACCAGGATGTTTTCCTAAACCTGACACGTAGTTTTGTTGTGTCTGTACGAGACGCCCAGGGGGCTGACGTGAACCCAGAGTGAATGATGCTTCTGAACCCAGAGTGAATGATGCTTCTGAACCCCTTCTTACCATATCTAACCTCTGATAACGCCCAAGCCAGTGAGAACATTTCAGTCGGCTGACCGTGTTGAACACGAGTCACAAAGTGCTTTTTAAGGTAGTTGGCTACATATTGCACCATATAGATTTTCTGCCATTTTATCTGAATGTGTGAATTGTCTGTGTAAAGGATGCGTGTACAGTGTCCTCACAGATTCCCACAATGGGATGAAAACAGAAGTGCCCGTAGAAATACCAGAAAGCAATGATAGATGAAAATTATAATGATTCAAAAGTGTCCAAAATGTCAGTTCACTGCTCACTATAGAGTGTTTATTATATAGGGAATATTGAATGAGGTAGAGACAGCATGGGATTAATTTAGCCACAGGCTAACATAGGCTAACGTTATGTATAGTCTATGAAATTAGCACATATGTACAAGATGATATTACACTAACTAATGGAGGGGCCATATGTAATATATACGGCATATTCTGTACATATACAGACATGTAAATGGTGTCTACATGTCTGTGTAGAAGCAACATGGCTTCCTGTTGTACGTGTGATTTCTGCCAGTTATAACCCAGTCTGCCACCATCCAGCTGCAGAGCATCACAGCCGTGGAAAGCAGATTACACCTAATCAGCACAGACACTTAGATCACCGCTCTGATCAAATAACAGCTCAGCTGTAATGTCAACACACACACATGCTTTCTGAGCGATGGATCTGAGTGCAGAGCCTCTGCTATCTTTGTTATGGTTTGAAGAGCTGACATGTTTGACAGCAGTGAATGTAAGTAGCGGTGTTATGACATGTCTGAGCGACCGTGAAAAAGGCCAAATACTGTAGGGCCCGGCCCCGGCTGCTCTTCACACCGGCCCTGACGTGATGGAGATAAGAGTGTATAAACACAATGAACTGCACTGATCTCCTCTATTGTCTGTGCACTGAAGAGGCTTTAGTTTGGGGACATCTTGGATTTATTGGCTTGTTAAGTGTGTGTTTCTGTGTGTGTGTGTGTGTGTGTGCCTGTGTATATTACAAAGAGAGAAAAAGAGGGAGATTGAACAAGTTAGTCATCTTTCCATCTCCCCATGTACAATCATCACCATCTTTTAATCTTCACCCTCCAGCAGGTAACACAGACAGCCTGGCTGCTTCCTGCTCAGCACACAGATATGGCCGCCTATATCACACACACACACACACACACACACACACATGCACACACACACACACACACACACACACACACACACACACACACACACACGCACACACACACACACACACACGC